>MEHQ01000344.1:64159-84658 GCA_008828725.1 Saccharina japonica
GTCTAGAGGTAACCTCGAACGCTTCTGAACGTTGATGTCTGGAGTTCGAATCTCACGTGGGTCGGACTTTTGAGTTTATTTGCAAAAATAAATAAAAAAACGGAATCAACTGCTGAGAGCGCCAATTAATAGTAGCGTGGGTAGGCCAATTCGATGCGAGTCGACGAGGGAAGGAAAGGCTGAAGTCTTCTCGCGATAAAAATGCAAGGCAAGAACCGTAGTGGGGGAGGAGGGAGAGGAGCCTACTTTGTGACCCCGGATCTGAGTTACGACAGGGAGGAGAGAGAAAGGAAGGGCGAAGATAATAATGGGATGGACAAAAAAAAAAAAAAAAAAATAAGTAGTCGTAAATCAGATCGGGGCCACAAAGTAGGCTCTTTCTCCGTAACGCTATTAATCAGGGATGCGTATTTCCCGGTAGCGGTAATTACCCGAAATTAATAGGGCTCGAGGTAATAATTTTTTTCAGAGGAAATTATTTTTGCGTCCCCTATCCCCGGGAGAATAACGCCTCCATATAGTATGGAAACCCCCGTTTTTTTCACATTTTTTTTCAAACGCTGCTACGAGCTACGAGTAAGCTGTGCAGCAGAGCAGAGCGCCACGTAGGCGCCCACAGCCCCCTGCTGTCACACAGATATCATACAAAGGAATTGGATGTTATGGCGAGCGGAATCATCGAAGGAATGTAAATGTACTATACATATAATAAAATATAATCATATATATGATCTAGCATATTCGAATGGAAAGGGTAAACTTGGCGCAGATGTTTTTTTTTCGGTTCATTTCATTTCATTTCGTTTCGTTTCATTTCATTTGGTTTCTTTTAACTAGATGTCGCATCTCATCTGGGAGATTTTTTTTTTTTTTCTTTTCATTTTGTCATGCTTTTGTTTGGTTGCTTGATTGTTGATTTGCTTCAGTATGTTTACTTTCTATTATTTTTCCTTTTCGCTTTTTTCTTTCTTTTCTCTTTTTTTCTCTTGCATGCACCTGGATTGCTAGCAGGGGGTAGGTCTTGCCTGTCGTATATGGCATTGCATTGTCTGCTCTGCTTACTGCACTGAGCGTAGTATCTCTGTGTCGTAGTTTTGTGACCACAGAACTGGTACCTTGTTTGGAGTTAGGATGAAGAATCGGCACGGACACTGGGTGTGCTGGATGTCGACGGGTAGAAATGAAGGTTTAATGTGAAGAACACACACACAGTATACATACATACATACCTTGACCTGGTAGATAAAAGGACGGTGGTACCGCCGTATATATACTTTTACTTATTGGTTGCGCTGCTGTAGTAACAACGAACGGATGCTGCCGATGATGACGAAGAAAGAAAGCGGGCGTTGGGAGAAGTCATCGTGATTTTCGTTGTCGTCGTCAGTACGTACGAGTGGTCTGGAAGTCTAAAGTATACCGATTATACAGCAGAGACAGGCACAGTATCCACGCACGAGGAATAACAGTGCGCGTCGCGTAGTTACAGAAGGAACGCACAGATTCCGCAGATATTCGTAGAGTATGATACGCGGATAACTTCGTTGGTGCTGCTGTGTCTGCTACATGCCGCTTGCTGCTGGTGTGCTGCCGATGGCGCTGTGCTGCATGCTGCTGTTTCTTTGCTGTGTGTGTGCCGCATGCATCACTTTTACGAGTACGAGTACTACGTTTGTTTCTGTTCCAGATGTATGCGCGCTTTGTATGATGCATATCTCGCACAGATTCTCGGATATCATGGAATCAGATATTCGGATTTTCGTTTCTTCATATCTACACACAACAGCAGTACTCGTACATGAAAATGGTTCAACTTATTAGTTTTTTACGAAAATTTGGGAAATAGGTGAAAATTCGGTAAAAATCACAGAGAGACCGGTCTGCTGCCCATTCCGCCATTCTGAGAGTTGTTACTGTTCAGCTGCTCCACACACAGCACAACACAGCACTGCTACGACAAACACAGCTGCGAACAAGAACACAAGGAGCCCCAAATTCCCTAGCCGGTTGCCACGCCACAAGCCACAAGCCCTCTAGACGACCAGCAAGCGCCGTCGGTGGACCTCCTGTTTACTCAAGGTGCGTTGGAGGGTCCAAGTTTCCTTTGTTGTTTCCAGCGCTCTGTGTTCTGTTTGTTCCATTCTACCGGCAGGGGCCTTTGCTCTTCTATGCATATGTATAGAGTCGTTATCTATCTAGAGTCTAGATATACTTGTCGTAGCGTTTGCCGGCAAAAATTGGCTGGCATCGTCCCGGAAAAGCCGTCTGCGCCTTCTGCCTTCGATGACGAGTTCACTAGTTCCAGCTGCCGAGGAGCAGGTAAGCCGCTGCACCCTTGCCAACCCCGTGTCTGTAGTCGCTTCTGAGTGGGCGTTTCAAGACGGCTTGCCCCGAAGGTCTCCCTTCGCAGCCAGCCGTGGTGGGTGGTGGGTGGGTCAAATTAAACGGGAGAGCATCATGCTAAAAAAAAAAACAGCAACAAAAACGTGGTGCTTGAATGGAAATTTAACGTGCAAGAAGAGCAACTATTAATAGTTCGCTTGTCGGCTGTTATTTTCCTTGACGTGACGGACGGACGTCAAGGACGTTTAAATACTAACAGTAGTATAATTTAGTGTTTTGTGGACTTGACGGGTAGATTCCTTGACCGTCAACCAATATATTTCCTCGAGAGGTCGGAAATTCCCAACTTCGGAATCCCGAGTAGCCTGGACCACCGCTTGGTCGAAGAAATTAGAAATTATTAATTTCCCGACATGATCCGCGGCTCTCGGGCGCTACGAGAGACGAGAGTAGCCAGCGTGAGCCGTGTGCACCAGCCGCAAGCAAGCGAGCCCGCTCCGATGCCTGACTCACAGGGCCGCGCTTGTTCCTCCTTGTGTGTTTTATCGTACTCCAGGGAAAAGAGTACTACTACTACTGCTGTATACTTGCATGTGAACTGTTTTTTACAATTTACCGTGGGTACGAGTATTCGTGACTCTCGTCCAGGTTCAGCGTTCAAACTGCTGCTGCTGCTGCTGCTGCTGTACATACTCGTATATATATATGTACATGCGTACAACAGCACCAGGTATCATATTGGTTTCGCACGCTAAAAGCAAGTAAATAGTTGCCCGCTCTCTCTTATATATACGGTGGAGCTGGCTGAAATTGAATTTTTTGAAAATCAGGTAAACAGACACCACAGCTTGACCACAGGCATATTGTTCTGCGGGACCCCGTCAATATGAATACTCGCATACGACGTCGTACTAATCTTCGTTCGACCCAGCAGCAGCAGCAGCTATTATAGCAGCAGCAGCAGCAGCAGCCACAAGGGCGGCGACAGCGGTGTATCGTGTATCCCTCGGTCTTGAGTCTTGAACAATGGAATGGCGGAGCCGGTTCGCTTATTGTCATGATCAGCGCCCCGTGCCCCGTGCCCCCCCCTTCCGCTTCCACGTATACAGTACCGGCCCGCTCATAAGAAACCAGAAATCGAG
This sequence comes from Saccharina japonica, assembly GCA_008828725.1. Lineage (NCBI taxonomy): Eukaryota > Phaeophyceae > Laminariales > Laminariaceae > Saccharina > Saccharina japonica. Next base: position 67,645 of record MEHQ01000344.1, read on the forward strand.
CTTTATTATTAGGCCTTGATTAGGCTGACTTTCTTATTGTAGAAAGGGATGTGTCCAACACTAACTTCAGTATAATAGCGGTCGACTTTCTTGTTTCCCCCGTAATGTTTAGGTTGTGTTTCTTGTGGGTCACTTCCTCATGAGAGGGCCGGTAGTGTATGCGCTCGCACCGTAGGAGCTTTTACAGCAGTATATACTTCGTATGCAGCAACACACCAACAACTTGCGTACTCGTATGATACGTACAACTCAAAAGTTGCATTATTTTGGGCTGTGTTCGTGATCACCCATTCAGCAGGACACTGCTGCCACTGCTGGTATGCTGTACGTCGTATGGTATCTGCACGTACGTGGTGCTGCTGTTATCACATATCATATGCATCATATCTGGTACCGGTACCAGGTACCACTACTGCTGTGTCCCAAAAAATGATTTACAGACTGTCCTGTAACTATAGGGACAGGCAAGGGACAGGGTGGTATTATACCAGGCACCAGCTATGTAGGCCCATGCCCTTGATAACTGTTTCCACGTACGATTTGGGGACAAAATACTTGGAATTAGTGTGGAGTATTGTTTTCAGTTCTGAAAGGCGCGCCTGAAACAGTAATACATGCTTGATGACTGACGTTTTCTGAAAGAGCGTGGCTGGACGTCCTTTTCGTGCCCACAGCATGCCTCGTACGTTTTTTTATTTTTTTTGGTCAGGCCACGAAAGGCGTGTCGAAACGACCGTACAGGCGCTTGGAATTAACGCCTTTATGATAGACGGTGGGCTCTCAAAATCACCAGGAGAAAGGGGATGCATGTAGCGCGCGATAGAAGTATTACACTCAGCTATATATATATATATACTATACGTATATCGCAAAGATGAGTTTCGATGAAATCCTCGATCTTTATTTACAGCTGTTGTTTTTCATATTTTTTAAATAGAGTACACCAACAACGAGGGTGGTCGAAAAAATATTTTTCGACATCTCACAGAAATTTTTGTTCGTTAGGGGGCGGGGGGGGGGGGGTACTAAAACCAAGTGAAACAAATGAAAATAAGGATATTTTTTTTCTCGTTTTCTTATTTCATCATGTGATCACAACGGTTGCAACGGTTTTCTATTCCGACCTCTGGGGGTGTGGTGTGTCGTTCTCTCTTTTTTCTGGACGCCCCTGGGTGTACGTAGAATAATTGCACAATTCCACGTGCAATCCGTAATACACAGAAACAAGCAATCATTATGTGGCAGATCTGCTAAATTATCCCATTATTTTTGTTTACCGTGATCGCTTTTGCCTTTGTTTCTCCGCCTTCCATATTTTTCCTGGGACTTTCTTTGGTTGCTTAGCTACGTACGTACGAGCTGGGCCAGCCAAAAAAATGTTTTTAAAGCAGATTGGCCATGCCCCGACCAATTTAACGAATTTGGACCTGGAATTTGGACACAGTGTAGATCATGTACTAATCAACACACTTGCCGCCTGCCCTTTTTTTTTTTTTTCCCCTCGAGAGAGATAAGACGATCCAAAAATTGAAAAAAATGCAAAAGCGATCAAAACTACTTGAAAAAAAAAAAAATCAAAGAGGGCAGGCGGCAGGTATTTTTGCACGCACGGTTCAAAGACGTGGTTAAAATTTCAGAGTAAAACTCTCGAAATTGGTCGGGGCATGACGGAAATACCATTTTTTCCGTAATTACTTGACTTATATATGGAATCGAGTTTTGGTCATATCTCTTGATGGGTGGCGAATTGGGCAACGAGACTTACATCGATCTTCTCCTTGTGTCTTCAGCATTGTCCCCACCAAATTTCATGTTGATCGAAAATGACATTTTTTATACGAAAAAAAAATAAAAAAAATGTTGTTTTCGAGTTTTCGCGGATATCTCGGCGAGATCGAGTCGAGAAAAAAATATGTACATAATTTTCAAGATACAAAAAAACATTGCACAAGCACTGGTATGTCAAGGTTGGCGCTTCAAACTTTTGTAGCCTAATTCGCAGTGGTTCACGAGATACTACTTTAGGAAGCTTTGTAAGTTTCTTGGCTGGCCCAGCTCGTATTCATTTTGTTTTTGTTATTTCCCGTTCTCTTTCCTGGACTCTCGTGTTACACGAGAACGGAACGAAACTGAGTAGGAAGCGCCACGTATCCGTTGTATGGGTGGCGCCCAAGGGAATTGAGACGGAGGGTGGGGGGGTTCGTAGGGAAACCACGGCGGACGGAAGCAGGAAAGAGACGGCAAACAGAGTAGGTACCAGACCGACTAGCTGGTAGAAATTGCCTGCACTACGGGCACAAACCTGCCTCGGCTGGCTGGAAGGTGCTTTTGGTCTGCTCCGGCTGGCTGTCCTTTCCTGTCGTTCTTAGTCTTGCTCTGTTGGCGCTGTTTTCGGTCCATTCCATTTCATTTCGTTTCATTTCATTTGGTGTTTTATTGGATGTCGCATCTCCTCTGGGAGAAGCACGACACTTTCTTTCTTTTATTTTGTCATGCTTTTGTTTGGTTGCTTGATTGTTGATTTGCTTCAGTATATTTACTTTTTATTCTTTTTTCCTTTTCGCTTTTTTTCTTTTTTATCTCTTTTTCTCTTGCATGCACCTGGATTGCTAGCAGGGTAGGTCTTGCCTGTCGTATATGTCATTGCATTGTCTGCTCTGCTTACTGCACTGAGCGTAGTATCTCTGTGTCGTAGTTTTGTGACCACATAACTGGTACCTTTTTAGGATGAAGAATCGGCACGGACGCTGGGTGTGCTGGATGTCGACGGGTAGAAAGGAAGGTTTAATGTGAAGAACACACACACACACACACACACACACACACACACACACACACACACACACACACACACACACACACACACACACACACACACACACACACTGTATGTGCAGGTTGCAAAGATGAGTTTCGATGAAATCCTCGATCTCACAGCTGTCGTTTTTTTGTCATTTTTCTATATATAAAATACAGCAGTGTCATCACTGTTTTGTTTTTCCCCCTTGCATTTAAGGCACGCTTAAAATAGTGCCCGGATTTCTTTTCTGAAAGAGAGAGTGCCCGCTGGACGTTTTTTTCTGGCCTATCGTGCCTACAGAGGGGGGGGGGGCGGTTCGTAGGGAAACCGCGGCGGACGAAAGCAGGAAGGAGACGGCAGACAGGGTAGCAAGGTACAAGACCGACTACTAGTAGCTGGTAGAACATGTCCGCACTACAGGTTAAACTACTACCAGGTAGGTATAAACCTGCCTCGGCTGCCTGGAAGGTGCTTTTGGTGTGCTCCGGTGGCCCGCCCTTTCCTGTCGTTCTTAGTCTTGCTCTGTTTGCGTTGTTTTTCATTCCATTTCATTTCGTTTTATTTAATTTGAGTTTATTGTCTGTCGCATCTCCTCTGGGAGAAGCACGACACGTTCTTTCTTTCTGTCGTGTTTTTGGTTTGGTTGTTTAATTGTTTGATGATTTTCTTTGTTATGTTTTTTTTCTCTCTTTTTCGCTTTTTCTCTCTTTTTTCTTTGTTTGTTTCTCTTTCATGCACCTGGATTGCTTGCAGGGTTGGTCTCGCCTGTCGTATATGGTATTGCATTGTCTGCTCTGCTTACTGCACTGAGCGTAGTATCTCCGTGTCGTTGTTTTGTGACCACAGAACTGGTACCTTTTTAGGACGAAGAATCGGCACGGACACTGACTGGGTGTGCTGGATGTCGACGGGTAGAAAGCCACGACACGTTCTTTTTTTATTTTGTCATGCTTTTGTTTGGTTGCTTGATTGTTGATTTGCTTCAGTATGTTTACTTTCTATTATTTTTCCTTTTCGCTTTTTTCTTTCTTTTCTCTTTTTTTCTCTTGCATGCACCTGGATTGCTAGCAGGGTAGGTCTTGCCTGTCGTATATGGCATTGCATTGTCTGCTCTGCTTACTGCACTGAGCGTAGTATCTCTGTGTCGTAGTTTTGTGGCCACAGAACTGGTACCTTCTTAGGATAGAAGAATCGGCACGGACACTGGGTGTGCTGGATGTCGACGGGTAGAAAGGAAGGTTTAATGTGAAGAGCACACACACACATTATCAAAGATGTCGGGAGAGAGCACTTCCACCCCTTGACAGACAGCGTCAAGGCAAATGCCTTGACAGACAGCCTTGACAGCAAAAAACAGAAAACACTATCGTATCGGAAAATCCATTTTGAAAATCCCCGCTTGTTCAAAAACGCCTGACAATAATGTATAAATAATGTGTTTTCCTGTATTTTTGTTTTTTTCCGGCATTTTGCTACGTTTCCGAGCCCGATCTACAGAAGAGACTGGAATTGTACCGGAGAATATTGATGATTTGAAAATAGCTCTTCTCAGACGAGTTAAATAGCCGCGCTAAATAAAAATAAAGATAGGGGTTTCCACACATATTATCGTAAGGCTTTTTCTGCCAGGGGGGCTGGGGACACTTGTCGATACAGCTGGATTTGCCTTGACAGACAGCTTGACATTGATATGTCTTCCGACCTATATGTACATTTTTATTAGCACTTGTAAATAATGCCGTTTTGCCGGAACTCCCAAAATGAGGGGAAAGGGGGTATATAATACCAGTATCTACAATATGGACATTAGCCTGTTGAAACAAAAACACTTGAAAATAGTATAGGATATATGCGTTGGGGGGCTCAACAGGCTTCAACTGTCTACGAGGCATTCTTATTCAATTCGCCTTGCGACAAAGTGCAAGGCATTGCTCCATCAGAATAAAAAAGCTGGCACAATTCGTCGAATACCACCAATCTTATCCAATCAATGATATCTCCCTTGTGATTGAATTTAGGAATGTTACTGCTACAGTATGATACCGGTATTACCCCTAAATAGGAAATGGCAGAGACCAGGCAGGGCTGTTCGCGGGTCATTACACGACCCGCGGATCGGGCCAGGATGTGCTCAGAATGTCACGGGTCGGGTCCGGTCGTCATTACACGACCCGCGGATCGGGCCAGGAGGTGCTCAAAATGTCACGGGTCGGGTCAGGTCGAGTCAGGTCAGGTCAGGAAGTTTTCAAAACCTCAGGCGTCGGGTCGGGTTGGATCGAAAGCGTTTAAAAAATCGTGGATCGCGTCAGATCGGGTCAAGAATTGGTCACACCTCACGGGTCGGGTCGGGTCCGGTCCGGTCGGGCCGCCTAAGCCGACCCCGACACGATGCGTGAGATTTGGAAGACCTGCTGACCCGACCCCACCCGACCCGACCCGACCCGACCCGTGAGATGTTGAAGATCTCCTGACCCGACCCGCGGGCCGGGTCATGACCCGTGAGCCCCGGGGTTACAGCGACGGTCACTGCGTTATTGGGTCGGAATGATGCAAGTTGATGTCCGAGATACAAGGCACGGAGTAGCACTAACCGGGCGGCACATGAACCTAGAGTATCCGTACTGCTTGACGCTCACACTGACTGCTCGCGGATGGTTGATTGCACCAAGATTTGTCCGTGTTTTTGCCGCTATTCTCGGGGTCCCTGAATCCTTTTAGAACTAAAGTCCCGTTTTGTGGACAAATTACTTAGATTTAGAGTAAAAAAGGCGGCCGTGTGCAGTGCAGCACTAAATAGGGTCAAATGGGGTTATTTTGCCTATTTTCTTTGTGTTGGTCCTGTAGACCCTTGGGTTTTTTTTGTTTCACTGCGGGCGATCCAAGGGGGGGGGGGGCGGGGGGGTACTTCATTTTCATGCATGGCCGTAGTCATATGACCATAGACCTTCGCATCCCTACAATGCCGGGACGGAGCATGTCGGGTTTTCACCGACCAGGCAGACATTGCTATTAATAGCACCAAGCGGCCGTAAGATGTTGGGCGAGTCGCATGAAGGGCGAGCTGTATCCTATATACTAAGAACCGTTTGCGAGGCGGACTTTCATATGGATGACAGCTTCAATGAGTTCATTTAATTTCCGGTGTGGTCACTTCCTGAGACAGCAATGGGAGTAACTTTTGTTACCGGGGAGGGGTAACTTTTATCACCGGGGGGGGGGGCTATTGTAGTACCCCACGATGGATGCAAACGCCATGCATAAATACCCCCCCTAATGTTTTTCTCGCGAAAATTGGTTCCGTTTTTAGTATGTTTGGTTCCCCCCCTCCCCCCGGTAGTACGCAGCTGCAATGCTTTGTTGGAGGCTGTCGTCCACATGCAAGTCCGCCTCGCAAGGGGTTTTAGTAGGATGCAGCCCCCCCCTCCATGCGACTCGCTCAATACCTCACGGCGCTTCGCGCTTGGTGCAAGCAATGTCTGCCTGGTTGGTGAGAACCCAACGTGCTCCGTCCCGGCATTGTAGGGATGCGAGGGTCTATGATCATGCGACTACGGCCATGCATGAAAATGAAGTACACCCCCCCCGGTAATATGTACGTGGTTGCACTTTACGGTCGCCCTGTATCATAGCAGGCAACGGCTGCAGCAGCCTCTCTCTGATATCTATAGCTACGTAAAGTGTTAGTGATTTTCGTTTATTTACGGAAACACTACATACACATGCATAACTGGCGTATATATACCTACTGTTTATACTGCTGCTACTTGTTGCTGCTGTTTGTTCTAACAGCTCGTGACCAACCTGTCGGTTGCCTATTGAGAACGGCAAAAACGTAGGCCACTATCTATACGTCGTAGGCCAACAGAAATCAACAGGCCAACGCACAGGAATCGCGGGAAAATGATGGGCCTTTGGTATGTATGTATATATGGGTCGAGATCGACTCAAGGAAACGTTTTTTTTTGTTGTTGTGGCCCCTCCTCCCTCTATCGCAGTCCTTGTATTACGTTTGCACTCCTGCGAATATTCCTGTGGTAGCGTCGCCTTTCGAATCTCCATTTACAGAGCATTTTTGTCGGCTATGCATATACACACGTTCACAGGACAGTTATTTGCCACTCAGCAAATAAACCCTGGCCGCTTAAGTCAACCGCTTTTTTGTGGCTGCCTGCACATCCATGGCGGGGACAAACCACTGCACAACAAACAGCAGTAGTAGTAGTGCCGTAGTACAGGATGTTTCATGCACAGGAAGGAGTTTGTCTACGTATGCCGTCAAGGAACAGGAAACTTTGTCCCAGGCCGAATCTCGTATTTGGGATTCTTGGGTCCGTGCGTTCTACGTACGCCAACTTCTGTACCGATGTGCGCCGATATTTTTTTTTCATGTAAATACAATGCGCGACAGATGTTGAGAATCGAATAATTAAGAATTTGAGACTTGAGATTGTGGGTGAAAAAATAAGAATGCGATCTCTTTGTACTGAAAATTGCGTGGACCATCCCAGTCTGGCTGCATAAATAAGAGATTCTTAGCATCTGTCGCGTACTATACACCCAAGCCTGGTTTTCTTATTATGGTTTTGCTAGTATAGACTAGATCGGTATTTCAGGTAGGTTATCGTATGAATGCGCGTCCTGTATCACACCTGATATCAATCCCTCTATCCCGAAATACGGGGACCGTTTTTTTTTTTTTTCCACACCTCGTACAGATCATGATCTAGATCATCTACAGATGATATATACGAGCTGGTTCAGGCAAATCACCCAAAAATTCGTCAAGTCACGAATGCCGCATGCAATAGCAACTCCAATGTCACATATTTGGTATCATACTGACCGCCATGAACAGGGGAAGAGGGTGACATCGCCAGTCTTTTGTTCAAGGACCTAGAGCTGGCGCTGCCGCCGAAAATGTGGCCCGACCAATCACAGGCCTTCAAAGAGGTCAACAATAGTCAGGCGTTTCCGTAGGAAAACGTGTTTTCTCCCCATTTTGTTTTTCTGAACGAGCCGCTTCCAGGTGGTCCACGGCATGTTTGTACAAAGTTTCACGCAACTATTCGAAAATCTGACTGCTTATGGTTATAATATGTCATACGTATTTATTGCCCAACATCGATTCTATACTGAAACTAAGTAATTACGAGGCAACGCCTATTTTGGCACTTTTACCGCACAAAAGTCCCAATGTCCACGCCGTTTTTTGGGGATAGACCCTGAAATTGGGCACACGTGTTTTATGCGCCCTACCCGAGCCTTTTACGAATGCTTTTTTTTTTTTCTTCTTCGCCGGAAAATTTGGGTCTCTTACCCAAATTTCCCAAAAAATTGCAAAACGATCAATATCTGACGGAAAAAAAAGAAGAAAAACCCATCCGTTAAAGGCTCGGGTTGGGCGCATAGAACACGTGTGCCAAATTTCAGGGTCTATCTCCAAAAAACGGCGTGGACATTGGCCAGTGAATAAGTTTTGGGCGGTATGCTTGAACCAGCCTGTATCATGATCCAGAGCATCTACAGATTAGATAGATCATGATCTAGATCGTCTACTGTAGTTCCTCACCCGCCGTTGCGAGAGGCTGTCTGTGCGGGATCTGCCTACGAGTATAGTACAGATCAAACCCAGGAGCCATGTCCTAAATCATGCAGATTGTTATACGGCTCCCACCCGGCAACACGAGCTAGATCATACAGATCATACAGATCATGCAGATCCTACAGATCAGGAATATAGCTGCCCTGAAAGATCTAGATCGTCAAGCGGAAATGGTCTGTATGATCTATTAATAGATGATCTGTCCGAGGTGTTAATATTTATACACAAAACACTATTTACATTTCGAGACAGAGTGGTACCGCACAGCAGTACTCGTAGTTATCGTGTTTTTTTTGCATGCACGGTTTAGCGACACGGATGTGAATAGAGCATTAGGCTAATTATTATGCAGTCGGAAACGTGGATCGAAAAAGCCGGTTTCCGATTGGAGACACAATTGGGCTTTCTTCTACAGTTGAAAAAGAGCTTTTTCGATCCCAACTTTTTCGATTGAGAAATCCAATCCACGAATCCCGTCGAAAAACTCGAGTTAAGTTTTTGAAGCTCACCGCATCTCTCTTCACCCCTCCAAACACACGATCACACCACCCAGCGGCAGCCTAAACACCTCTCCGGTGCTGGGTTTACTGTTCTACTGTTGCTGCTGCTCTCTACTGCTGCTGCTGCTGCTGCTCGCAGCGCAGCACTCCCTAGAGCCCGCGAGCAGGACACAAAACATTTTTCAACTCTCGTATCAACCGCCCCCAGGAAGAGCACAAAAAACTACAAAATCGATCCGATTGACGATAGGGAAGGCATCCAGACACACCCCGTCGAATTTATAGCGGATCCGAAAGTGAGTTTTCCAACCTCTCAATCCGACGGCATAAGAATTAGCCGTAGATGCTGTTTTTTGGGGTGGCGATATTGTCTTTTTTATACTTACTTTAGTGTAATACCATCTTGGTGTATACCAGGGTCTTAGTACTTATTTGAAGAAAAACAACATCATCCACCAAAAGGTGAACCCAGATAAAGACTACGTACGACAGCAGCAGCAGTTCCTCGTACTGCTGTACGATTCGTATATACCTGGTACGAGTATCTGGAGTTTTTTTTGGGCCGTTCGCCCGAAGTAGAAGTACCAAATATCATTTAAGACCCCTTAAGAACTGGTCCCACGAATTTGGGGACAAATTACTTGGAATTAGTGTAGGATAAGTTTTTTCAGTTCTAAATGGGTTAAGGAGCCACGCTAGCAGACCCTAACAAACATTACCATTACGTATACCACTCTGTCCCGAAATATAAACACCGTTTTTATTGAGTAGTAGTGTATAAAAGGTGCTTATACTTCGTATTTGGGTACAGAGTGGTATTTCATACACCAGGCGCAAGCTTAAAACTGCGGAGCCCAAAATGACCATGGGCCGAAAAAAAATGGCCAAAGGCCCCTGCGCCTCTTACTATTACTATTAATAGTGTAGGATAACATTTTCGATGAAAATCGACGAGCAGTGGGAAAGCAATGAACCCTCTACATACGCGATAAAAGCTAAAAACCAAGGCACGTGTATATCGGGGAGGGGGGGGGGTCATGTCNATATACCACTCTGTCCCGAAATATAAGCACCGTTTTCATTCAATGCTAATCTCAAAAAGGCGCTTATATTTCGGGACAGAGTGGTATATGTGTTGTATATAAGAGCAGGGCTTACATTTTTTTTTTTATGTCGGACACACTACTCGTGCGTTCAGTTGCTCGCCACTCTCACACTCTCACCAATCACCAACCATCTCAAACGGTTTTCACGGGCTGCGACTTGTCGACCAAACTTGGTAGATGTTTGATGTTTCTATGTATTCCTATTAATAGGAAGTATCGATAGGTTTCAGTTTTTGGTTGTTGTTGCTGTTGTTGTTGTTGTTGTTGTTCTGAAATGTTTTTGATGCCTTTGGCACGCTTTTATTGATGCTTCCGTACCGTCCGCCTCCGGGTTGCTCCTCCCTTATAAATTACGGGGAACCATACGTAGTAGTCAGGACCCACCACCTACACACTAAAACCTATACTTCCTATACAGTATAATACGAACTGCACCCACCGCATGTGCATCAAGTGAGCCGCACGAACCCGAGCATCAGGCCTGGGCTGGATCTTTACTGATCTACTGCAACACATTCAGGAAGTACACGGTCAGTACAGGTATATATGTGACCTCCCTTGAGTTCCACAGATATCAGATTTTGTTCCCCTCAAAACCCGTAGTTGGCGCGATGGAAGTATCACTAGTATCCCACTCAGCTTGCAAAAATGAGCTTCGATAAAATCCTCGATCTCACAGCTGTTTTTTTTTTTTTTTTACCTCTAATTTTTCAATATAATACAAACAACAAACAGTATTTTTACCAATCACATTTTACACGTATATACGTGCTCGTACGTACCTGGTACGGCGGTAGAGGTGCATCGACTTTGTTCTGAGTTTAACAAGTATTTTGGTATGAAATAAATTCAATTTGGGAAAAGTAAAATTCAAATTCGCTTTTCATTGGTCAACACACGCACCAGCACCCCCCGAGATCCTAATCTTTGCTGCTGGTGCGTGCGCGTGTTGACCAATGACAAGCGTTTTTTTTTTCCAAATTGATTTTTTTTTCTTCCTTTAAACGGGCCCTAAGGAGCTCTATCCTTCGTCCAAAAAACTGATTTCAAGATGAACAAAAGTGCTACGTATTAATATGTATAATATGTATACCCGATGAACGATCCCATGGCCGCTAGGTGCACAAAATATCATAGTGCATTTTTTTTTTTGACATTCGGAAATTTTTGGGTTAAGGAGCCTTTTTTAAGCCTTTTTTAATTGATCACTCAGAAAACATTTTAGTCAAAAAGAGGACGAAATACTGTTATTAATACTCGTAGTAAAAAGCGGTAAACCTTACCAGGTAGGTTTTGTCTGTACCGTAGGCCCTATTTACATTGTCTAGGGGACCAAATATTGTTGCTAAAAATAGGGAAATATATAGGTTTTTGTGTGTACCCTATTTACTATGGTCCCCCGTAAAGAGTACTGAAGTGCTGTATAGAAACATATACCTTGACTCTAATTACAAGTGTTTTTTTCCTCAAGTACTGGCTGGCATAGACAGGTGTTGTCACAGCTAGTACGAAGTACACACAAGTATAATATAGATATAAATAAAATGAGCATCGATGGCTCTCGTGATTTTGGAAATGGCCGAAGTCCCTCCTATCGTCTGGGCTTCAGACCGAAAAGAAAAAACGTCAGCTCTCGGCGCCTCGCCCGCGCTTTCTCGTCCGTTCTCTCGCGGGTCGCCTTCTCCGGCCTCCGACGGGCCTGTTCCCGCTCGCGCTCTCTCGAGGTCGCGCGTCGCCGCCGAGCGCGGTGGCCTTCAATCCGTCGGCTCTTTCGAGACGGCGGGACATCGACACTTTTTCTTCGAGGCAGGAAGGCTATTTGCGGGGCGTCGAGGTTGTTTCTTCGAGGCAGGATAGTTTCCTTGAGACAGTAAGGTTCTTTGGGGGACATGCAGGTTTTTCCTCAAGGAAGCAAGCTTCTTTCATACATCTATTTATATCGGCTTCTTTTGTCGTTGCGAGCTTCAATAATTTAGCTCTTTCCTTCGAGAGCTCGGTCTCGCAAATAAATGCGATCGCTTTCTCCCGACTACCTGAGCGGTCGTCTTTAGTCCCTTCCACCCCCTCGGCCTTGCTTCGTCCGGATACGAGTACGATACAACAGCAGCAAGCACAGCAGTACGACAACACAAAACTCGGCTCAAAAATGTGCAGCTGCTGCTGCAGTACTGCTGTACAACAAGAAAACTCGGTTCAATAATATGCCGAGTACGAATTAATCTTTTTTTCTCGGTTGGATTCGTGATGGTCCTATTGACAACGATGAAGTGTATAGATCTTCCAGGGGTCGGGCTGATAATTACGATTCTGGCGCTGGCAATCAAGGTACGGGCGTGGACCCAAACTGGAGGATTCGCAGCTACGTTTTACTGCTGTAGTTTCTCACCGACGGTGGAAATATTACTGCTGCTGTCCTATTACAACAAACAGCAATAATACCAGTACCTGGTACGAGTACGTACTGTATGTAGAAACTGCTGCTGCTGTGGTACGTACTGCTGTACAGTAATACTGTTGTAGTGTATGCGTAGTGCTGCAGTGTAGATACGAGTCTGCTCAAACACGAGAGTCAGATAATAGTTGAGACCCCCCCCGTGGCCAGCTTTGACGTCTCTCTACTATCCACGCCGAACCGTTTTCTCGACACGATTTTTTTTTGCCGCACGTACCAAAACTGAGCCCGCCACCTCAACTGGTGCACTTCTGCCAGAGACTGAGAAAGGAAGATACGACCTGAGTATCAACACTCAGCGTTTCCTTCTTCCTAGCATTTGGCATGGGCTTGACTCTGTACGTATGTATGTGTCACGCATCAAAACACGAGCGAGCGCCATCACGTTGTTGTCGTAATTCTCACAAACTATCCTGAGAACTGAGACTATCCAGGGAACACCGAAAGCGACTGATTACATTATTTCTGAGACTGACTGTTGAGACTGAGAAATGAGGTTGCGAACTGAATATTTCAACACGCAGCATTCCCTTCTTTCTGCAACACTTGGCATTGCCTTGATTCTGCACGTATGCGTCAGATATCGAAACACGAGCGAGCGCCATCACATCGTCGTAAATATTAAGGATGGTACCAAATAACTGACGTTGTACCAGATACTATCCTATTCGAAGCATGGGTGCCGGCGAATGCCGGCACCCATGCGGAGCCCTTGTATCGTACACTTCTGTCCCCTCCCCCCTCCCCACTACGGTTCGTGCCCTGATTTTTATGGCGCAGAGGGTTCAGCCTTCCCAACGCTCGTCGATTTTCATCGAATGTTGCTATCTCACGCTCTCGCGCTTTCAGCTATTAATAGTCAAGATATTTTTTAATCGAGAAAAAATCCCTTCGTACGAGCATGCACTCGGGGGGGGGCTCGAACTCACGACCTTGACTCTAACAGGGACGAGATACACCTGCCATTCCACCGGGGACGCCATGTATGGAGCCGGTTGATTGCCATCCCGGGGACAGGTGCTGTCATCCTGGGGGCAGGTGCCCTGACTGAAGTTCAGTGTGGGTTTCCTATCCTGCCTACAGCAGTAGCTGTCGATTCCTTGTCCCCTTTCGTGGTCACCGGCTACACAGCAGATGATGGCAATGAACTACTGCTGTACTAGGTAGTTCTAGATCATTTTGAGGCCATTTTGAGGCCATTTTGAGATCATCAACGGTACTAAACCCAAGCTCCTACGTATATACATATACGTATATAAGCTGCGTGAGGTCACGTAAACCCGTCGTACACGCGATCAAAGTATCACACCACGCCGCTTGCAAATATGCAAGTAGCCGTAAATTTGCCCGCGCAGGCGAACTTCTCAGGCGTACCCGCATACAACTATGCTGTTTCTGATGAGGCGAGGTTTTGCCACGAAGCTGTAAGGCATTCGTTCCCGACGGTGAGCTTATTTTGGCTTCGGCTAACGGCGGCCACCACCCCGACGCGGCACGCCAACCCTAACCCTAACGAGAGGAATGCCTGGTTGGTGTGCCCCCTGGTCGTTGTGCTTGGGAAGGCTGTATTTTCGGTGCGGGCTGCTATTTAATAGCACATGTAAGGAAGTTCGCCTGCGCGGGCAGATTTACGCGAGCCCGCAAACATGACATTCGACGAACTCCTCGATCTCACAGCTGATTTTTTTTTTTTTTTTTTTAATTTTTATTTATTTATTTATTTATTTATTTATTTATTTATTTATTTATTTATTTATTTATTTATTTATTAGCTTCTACGAAGTACTCGTACACTCCAGTAGTTCTGTTTATTTTGCCCCTAACCCCCCTCCCCTCCCCCACGTCCTCCACCCCTCCTTTTTATCTCCTCCCCTTTTCTCCCTCCCTCCCTCCCTCTCTCCCTCCCTCCCCCAAACACAACGTCGCCTCCCACAACTCCGACAGCAACAGCAGCAGCAGCAGCAGAGATAAAGCGACACCACCACCAACACCACCCCCAGTCCCACCCCTCATAGTACACGATGAGGACAACGTACGCTGCGAGGGTTTCCACGTTAATCGCCATCATCGGCGTTTTTGCGCCGATGTCCCGACGATCTCTCGCACAGCCCGGCGGCGGTGGCGGCGGCGGCGGCGGACCAGTGGCATCGGACGACGACGGGACGAAGGTGGTGTGCGAGCAGGACGGTACGAGCGCTCACTACGAAGAATTCTTCAGGTGAATTGAGAGCCATCCTACAGTAGTTGTCGTCGCAATACAGCAGAATGCGACACCACGTACAAGTACGTATATAAGAGTCTCTTATAGAAAGCTCCCAACGAGAGCAGTTATTCAGGTCACGAAATACATCGGTTGGTTGGGGGGTTGGCTTGGAACAAATCAGCATGCCCATAATATATTTCCAGTGATGATAGCGTGGGTAAGCACAATTCGACGAAAGTTGACGAGGAAAGAAAGTGCTGAAATCTTCTCGCGATAAAAAGCAAGGCAAGCACCGTAGTGGGGGAGGAGGGAGAAGAGCCTATTTTGTTACCCCGGATCTGAGTTACGACTATTAATAGGAAGGAGAGAGAAAGGAAGGGCGAAGCTAATAAATGGGACGGACAAAAAAACAAAAGTGCTACCTCGCACCGAGGCTAGCATGGGCAGGCGCGATATTACTCAAATTGGGCTGGCATAAATAGAGGGTCGGAATGTCGGAATAGGTTTTGGTATGTTTTCGGATCAAGCGTCGCTACGATGGGTTCTTCCGGCATCCAAACAAATGGTTGGTTTGTTTGATCATTAGTTGGTCGGATTGGCTAGCTGATTTCATTTGTATGTTGTTGGTTTGGTTCGTTTTTTCCGGTATCTTACGGAACTTGATTCTCGATGCCCTTCAATGTCAGTAGCGTCTCTGTCTTTTTGACTTGGTAGGGAAATTTCTGACGAACCGCTTCCCCCCTCCCTCATACCATCATGTCGCTGCCTTCCCTCCCCTCCCCCCCCCTCCCCCGGCCTCTGCCCCTCCGAACAATACCGACCTCCTATCCTCCCTCTCCTCGCTTCCCCTCTGCCCATGCCAACAATGCCGCGTCGCGTCACCCCCCCCCCCCCCTCCCAACGACGTGTGTCCTCAGTGGTTCGGGGTCGACGATGGTGCGATATGGAGGCTCCGATACGGGCTGCCCTAACCACGTCAACTGGGAACTCAACCCAAACGAAGCCAAGGTCAGGCGTAACCTATATAAACGAAACAAACAAAGCCCAATCAACAATCTGCCACCGTTGTATGGCCACCGTTTTGTTGTCACTGTTTTGACATCGTTTCTGACGTGCCACCGTTGGCCACCGTCTTTCGACCGTTTTACCACAGTTTGTTTGCCACCATGTTTCCCACCGTCTTCTGACCGTTTTGCGCCTGTTTTGCGATTGATTTTGCCGCCGTTTTGGCAACGTTTCCCCCCATAATTTCCCTTCGTTTGCCACCGTTATGCCACCGTTTTTTCCACCTCCTTTGGCCAGTTGCGGTACGGAAGAGGTGGGTGGTATCAGCCATCCATCCCCTTGTTTTTACTACCGCTTTTGCGGCCGTTTTGCAACTCATTGTGCCACCGTTTGCCACCGTTTCCCCCCGCCCTGCGACACCTTTTTGGCCATCGTTTTTGCCACCGTTTTCTTTGCCACGGCGTTTTGGTACCGTATGCTCTCGTTTTGAGATCGTTTTAAACCACCATTTTTTGCAGCCTTTTTACAACCGATTCCGCCAACCTTTGCCGACGGTTTCCGATCGTCCGGCACGTTTTTTCACCCGTTGTCACCGTCGCTTTTGCCACTTCTTTGCCATCGAAGTTTTGCCACCGCTTTTTGCCACCGTTTTGCGCCCGTTGTGACACTTTTGTGCCACCGTTTGCCATCATTTTTTGGCCACCGTTTTCCGTACTTCATCTACTACTGCATGTAATGATATATTGTGCTGAAGTATTGCAATGACACAGTTTCCTGATATTAATAGATCAATACCCTGGTATACTGTATGATCTTTTAGTTTTGACATCGTTTGCCCCGGGTTTGATTGACACAATAATTGCCACCATTTGTATCCATCCGTCTGCCACCGTTTGTCAACGTCCGCTCGCCACAACCATTGGCCGCCGTTCCGCGTGGAGCAGGAAAACCCGTCTAACGAGTCCATCCCCGCTTACCCGATGATGTTCGAGTCGGGAGGGACCACGGACCTCAGCTCTACTGCGAACGCTATCGGTATCATGCGAAACGGGGTTACGATGTATAGGTGCGTAGGTGGAAGGGTAGGGGGGGGAGGGGGTAGGGAGGAGAGGGGAGGGGAGGGTTGATAATAATTTTGACTCTTGACGGAGTCGAATATTAAACATTTTCGCCACGGATTATGGTACAAAAGACGAAAACGGCCTTGGTTGAGAGCTTTGACCTATGGCATGGTAAGGTATTGTGCGGTTAACCCTGTGGGGTCTTCACAAGGGGAAAGTAACGAAAATGTGTGACCATTGTCTCCCCCCCCCCGCCTCCCTCCCCGTCCCCCCTCCCTGCCCGCC
>MEHQ01000344.1:88507-139468 GCA_008828725.1 Saccharina japonica
GTCTCCCTCTGCCCCCCTCCACTCTCTAGCTATCTATACTACCCCCTCCCATATGTTTATATCTCATTTGTTCATCTCTCCTCCACTCCCTTTCTCTCTCTTCCGCTCTCCCTCCCTCGCTCCCCCCCCTCCCTCCCTCTCCCCCTCCTTCCCTCCCTTCCCCCGATTCCGGGATTTCTGAAAAACGCCTACGACCTTCAGGACGGCTTCCCTATCTACGGCCAGTTGGGACCCGACGGTATCGAGATGAAGGTGTGAAAAAAAAGTAAATTCGGAAAAAAAAAAACAAATGCATTCGGCCAAACAAACGTTCCAGAATCGGTATGTCAGCTCTTCCTTGGTGGCTAAACGTTTTTCGTTGTCGTGAATGACAGGCTGAAATAGTTTAGTTGAGTTGCGTTGTTTTATGATGTGATGTTGCGACGATGTCTACAGCATCGCTACTGCTGTGGGCTTTGTTCTCCTCACGTCGACGTGTTTGTTTTGTTCCCCCAGGTAAGGAAGGCTAAGAAAGTACATTTTTTTTTCCCCGGGCTTTTATGCTCGCAGTTGTCTTACATCTGGCACGTGGTACCAGGTATTATTCAAGGGTCTGGGCCTCTCATGATCACCTTGTGCCCTATAACTGATCGCCGCGGCTCTCGAACGTCACACCGTGATGACCCCTTTTAGTTTATTTGTTTCTCGTTTTTGTAACTCCGTGCCATGTTTTTCTTTTATGTTTTCCTTTGTTTCTGTCGCTTGTTTTTGTATCGGTTCCCCCCCCCCTTACGACGTTTCTCGTTATTTTGCTCGGATTTGTTGCTGGGTTTATTTTTTATTTTTTTATTATAGTTTGGTTTCTTTCGTTTTCTCTTTTTATTATTTTTACGAGCCCTTTCGGTTTTTTCGTTTTTCGTTTCTTTCTTTTTTGTGTTTCGTTTTTTTTACATGATTTCTCCTTGGTGCATCCATCCACCCAATTCGTTTGTTTTTTTGTCGTTCCCACGTTTTTTTTTCCCCCCGTATTTTTCTCTTTTTTTTTCGCGTTTTGTTTTTGTTTTTTGCCCCTGTTTTGTTTTGTTCTTTCTTTTCGGCAGATGTGCGGATTGGACGGTGCAGACGCCACCGTCTGCCTCGACGTTTGCTCCGGATACGAGGCTTTCATCCCCGATATCGACGACTTCGCCTACCGCTACTACACGGTACGTTTGATGCATGCTATATACGACATACAATACGGGGGCGCACCTACGGTAATAATACGTTTCGACGCGTGCTATTTTGCCTTACAAGGGTAGCGCCTAATTTTTAGTGCAGGTTTCGTTTTCACTTGATTGTAGTACAGGAGCTCTGTTTACCTCACTCTAAAACTGGTTCGAGAAAAAACTGAAATAACGTACAATCCGATTGATGAACAGCAGTCGCAGAGACCAAGGGTATCACGAATGGTATCGTAAAACAGTACCACTCTGTCCAGAAATATAAGCACCGCGATTATTGAATATTTATGTACAAAAGGTGCTTATATTTATGGACAGAGTAGTATATTAATAATTATATATATTCTGAGGGTATTGGGGTTCACCCCTTAAGAACTGGTCCCACATTTTTGTGGACAAACTACTTGGAATTAGTGTGGGATTCGTTTTTTTCAGTTCTGAATGGGTTAAGGAGCGTACTGATGGCCAGTCACAAATACTATTAATAGCATTTGCCTCGGAAGGCAAAAAAAAAGGGGTCTACAAGGCATGCATGCCCATGCCCCGTGCTCCATCGAAGCACGCCTCCTTTGTAGCTCACTTGAGGAACTCCCGCACGAGACTGGCTTGTTGAGAAAACGTGCAGGGTTATATTAATAATGTGACCCGGATACCATTCCCCTGGCCTACAGCAGCAGTAGGTGCTACTCGAAAAATGGTGTGCAACAACACAGATGGGGATAAGGCGCACGCCGTATTGGGCAGTTATCCCTGTCGAGGAGAATACTAATACGTAGGCAATACAAGTCACGAGGACGGATGCTACGATAGAGATGCACCGTGATGTTTCTGCCTTAGAAGGGTGGTCACTTGAGGAGCTCCATACCTCATCCGAAAAGTGATTTTGAATAAAATCGAAAAGTGCTACTTGATCAACAATCCCATGAGCTAGATTATACCGATGGGAAAATATGCAAAGCARRGACAAGAATGAAAAAACGACGAAATTTGGGTTAAGGAGCCTGATCATTCCAAGAGAAACAAAAATCAGCAAAAAGCTATAAACCTCTATCGTAAAGTTCGGACATATTTGAGCCAAAAAAAGTGAATGCCCCCGTCGTGGCGCGCATATTGTGTTGTTCATCTAGGGGGGTCATAGCAATCAGAGCCGAGGATGGGCATAAAAAAAAAACATGTAGGTACGTATTCCCCTACCCGTAGGTTTGCACACCATGTTTGGTCATCGTTACTACATACAATACGGCATGTTTGACGTATTACTACCGAAACAGCAGTAGTGGTTTTTTTTTTCATTTTATGTATCGTTGATCAAATCCTTGTGTCTTGTTGTTTGTTGCTGTTGTTGATGTTTTTGTTGTTGTTGTTTTTGTTGTTGCTGTTGTTGTTGTGTGTGTGTGTTTTCCAGTCCTCACGTACGTGCACTTTCCAGCTCCACTCGCAGGAGTGTTTTTTGTGTTTGCGCCACTTTCGCCACTTGAGCTTTTCCAGCTCCGCTTGACCTCTCAAGATGCTTTGTTTTGTGCCACGCGTCCACGCCTCCCTACACAACCATAACGCTGTGTTCCCCTTCCTCCGTAATAGTATTATCTGCCCCCCCCCGTCCTCCGATGGAATGACGCCTCCCTCCGTTGCCACCAAAAACGCTTTCTGTAGTACGAAGTATTAATTTACTTCCGGGTTCGACGTGGTATTCTTTCCCTTT
Organism: Saccharina japonica; assembly: GCA_008828725.1. Classification (NCBI taxonomy): domain Eukaryota; class Phaeophyceae; order Laminariales; family Laminariaceae; genus Saccharina; species Saccharina japonica. Next base: position 91,412 of record MEHQ01000344.1, read on the forward strand.
CGGGCCACCAAACTGCTACAATAACGGCTTCTTCTTTTTCCTCCAGACGTAACACCCTCCCACCCCTCCTCACCCCTACTTGCAATGATGCCTCTCTTTCCCCTAACGCTATTATCCCCCTCCCCCTTCCAAGGAAATGTGACGCTCTGCTTTCCTCCTCGTAACCCTCGCCCAACGGTATTGGCTGCAATCGCTCCACATCATTTACCGCTTGCACCAACTCTCGAATACTTACCCCCAACAGTTTTTTTCAAGTAGCCTTTGTCAACCTCCAGACGCGGTGTGGCAGTTCTAAATCTTAAAGGAATCAAACGCCCCTCGCACCGCTTGGAATGTCGCCTCCTTCCCTACTACAAAACCGCCTGTTGCATTTTTTTTTTAATCTTACGGGTTCGACGTTTGGTTATTTTTCTCGACTCAACTACTACGTATAAACGAACTGCTCCCCTTTCCTCCAGCCGTTATCATCCCCCATCCCCCTACTGCAATGATGGCCTCCCCCCCCCCCCACCCCAGTACAAGAACTTGCCTGCGGGTAAATGTAGTCGTGCAGGGTCGACGAGCCCCTTCCCCTTCACAGCCGAACTACTGCGATAAAAAACGTCAAGTCCTCCCCCTTCCACTCTGCAAGCCATAAAAACTTTTTTTCTCCCCCTCCCCCTGCTGCAATGATGCTTCCCTCGTCCCCGCCACTACGAAAACGCTGATGTCGCTAATTTTATCGTACGGCCGTGCGGGTTCGATGAAGCCCTAAACGTTCCACGACGAGCTTCCTTTTCACATTCAGCTGCTGCAATACCGCCGTCTCCCTTCCGTCCACAACCATAACACCCTTCTCCTTACCCCCCCCTCCCCTCCCCTCCCCATACTGCAATGATGCCTCCGCGCTACTACAAAAAACGCCTGCTTGCTATGTATAAAATGTGTACACAGTCGTGCGGGTTCGACGAGTCTTCTCCTTTCACCACCACTGTTCGAGGGTGCTGCCTCGGATGGTAATCACGTGAAGTCGGCGCCCATGACACCCAAGCTGCTGTGCCTGTTGCTTCTAACTAACTGGCTATTGCTGTTGTTGCTGTTGTTGTTGCTGCTGCTGTTGCTGCTGCTGCTGTTACTGCTGCTGCTGTTGCTGCTGCTGTTGCTGCGGCGGGAATAGTTACAAACCACTTGCTGCGCTGCTGCTGTGGGAATACAGTACGCGGAAGCAATGAAGACATTCGGAATGCATACTCTTTGAGTATATAGTAGTTTACGCGAAACTGAATAAATCGCTACCATATTTTGTAGCTGGAAACAATACGGTGTAGCATACACCCTGCCTCACTTCAGAATACCAATAAGTTGTGTGGCGTAACTACTGTAGCCCCCCAAACCATTCCCACTGCTGCTACTGCGGCTGCTGCCGCTGCTACTGCTGTGGTAAACATCCTGCGGTGTTAACACAAACGAAGTTGCGAAAAATAACGGGAACATACTTTTCTTCTATCCCATATAAGTGTGCGCTGCAGTCTGCAAGAGGCTGTTTTGGCTGTTAATTGTTTGAAACCAATACCCTGAGCACCCTCCGGCAAGCGCTGACCTAGGTTGAACGCCAGCCCCCCCCCCCCCCCCAACCCCCTTTCCCCCATTAACTGTTGCAAATATTGCACACCTCAGAGAGATACTCGAGCCCTACTTCCATGACACAGATCTGTCAGGTCGCAGATTGATTCCTGATCTGATCGGTATGGGATCTAGGTCTGTCAGGTCGCAGATAGATTCTTGATCTGATCTGTATGGTTCAGCTCATGTTTGCCGGGTAGGAGCATAACCTGCATGGTCATGATCATGACCCAGGACGTGATTCGTGGGTTGGATAGGCAGGATACAGGCCATGCACAACATATCGTAACGGCAGGTTAGGGTCAATCAAGATTATCTACTTGCAGAACGCGGTCTGCACGAGGTGCGAAAATATTGCGACTATTAGGACACATACATCGACCCGATGCCCCCCCCCCCCCCTCAAATTGTTGCCACAGTCACCGTTCTGTTGGAGGCGGGGGCGGTTCTTATGGTTTATAGATTATAGTGTTGTAAGACTGGGTTGATATACAGAGTATCCCTTTGCAGGTTTATCTATTGAGCATGCTTGATGTCACTCACTTTCACGCAGAATCAAGCGTAGAAGAGAAGCAGCTTTTGTTATTCCCCGGGCCAGATGACATCTGCCCCGGAAGGGGTTCGATCCCCAAATCCCGAACACGAATGCCATCCAACTTATACGAAAACGGACCCAATTACCTATCAATGAGGTAATTACCGGCCTTCCAAGCCCATACCATTACAATAGCGACCCGGGGGGCAGGGGGGGGGGTTGTAGATACAATGCTGTACGACAGATTCAAGACCGACGCGACCCCCCCCCTCTACCCACCCCGATATTATCTAGATTATACGTGCTTTGTGTGAAGAACCACGGCCGGCCAGATGCCCCCCCCCCCCCCCCCCCGCGGCAGGAATCAAAATATTTTTTTTGAAATATGGAAACAACGTAATGAGCGCCAATGTTGGAGGTGTCTCTATTAGGAGTAGGAACGGTGCTCCGTCTCGAAAGGGATGCGTGGTCAATGTCAAATGACTACAGTAAGGCAAGCAACAAATGAGTACGCCCCCCCCCCCCCCTCCGCAGTAGGGTCAGTCTTGTCATCGACTACGTGTCACACTGGTGCACTCCCCTCCCTTCCCTCCGTCTCGGTGGGATGCGGTCAGGTCAATACTACGTAAGGCAGAACAAATGAGTACGCCCCTGGATGCGAGGGTCTATGGTCAAACGACTACGGCCCTGCATGAAAATGAAGTACCCCCCCCCCCCCTCCATGCGCTCGCCGAAGCGGTGCTCACGTCTCAACAGGGATTGCGTGGTCAATGGTCAAATGACTTAAGGCAAGAATCAATGAGTCGCCGAATTGTAGGGATGCGAGGGTCTTCGGTCATACAACGTACAACCAACCCCCCCCCCCTATTTATAGGATAAATATTTAATATATTTATAGGTTGGTTGGCGTCGGTTGGCAACGACGCGGTAAAACGCCTCTCACTGCGTGAGCTGACAACCAGGGTACTTTTTTTTTTTTTTTGGCGGTACCTGCTGGCGGTCTTGTTAGATCATTTGTGCGGGGTTGATAACCTCATCTCGCACAAGGGGAATGATCGTATCACGTAGTGTGTATATGGTAAGGCATCCACGAGGCAGATACTAGTGATACCCATTGCTGTCTCTGGAAGTGGCCACACCAGAAATTAAATCAATTCATGGAGGCTGTCGCCATATGCAAGTCCGCCTCAAGGCGGTTCTTAGCAGGATGCAGTTCACCCTCCATGCGACTCGCCCAATACCTCACGGCGCTTCGCGCTTGGTGCAAGCAATGTCTGCCTGGTTGGTGAAAACCCAACTGCTCCGTCCCGGCATTGTAGGGATGCGAGGGTCTATGGTCATACGACTACGGCCGTGCACGAATGAGTACACCCCCCCCCCCCCTCGCAGCAACGGATGATCCGTCAGCCGACACACACGTGCCCTCTGACAATGTTATCGCCTCGCGTTAGTATAAGTGCGAGGTCCCGTCAATCCCTCGTCAACACTACCCCCCTCGTCACCACGCCGATATATTAGATAAACGTATCTGAAAAACCAGGCCACCTACCCACCCCCGCCTACCATCTATTTCCGACACCGACAACCCCATACCATCTCACGTAAGCAAGCACCCCCGTCCCGCGCCGCCCCGTCCCCGCCCCCCCCCTACCCCCCCCACCCTTTACCCCCACTGTCACCTCACGCCCCCTTCTCCCCTCCTCTCCTCTCCTCCCCTCTCCTGTGTTTGGCTGAGCAGGTGTAGCGAGAAGATGGAGGCCTGCGGTGACAACCCGGTCGATGGCTTCACGGCCGACTACGAGCCCGCGCTCACTACCAACCTGGCCGGGGCGTACGATGCGGTGCTCATCGACGGGGACGACACGGACTTCATCGACACCAGGAGCTCCGTCAACTGCAGCCTCTACATGGGTGAGCGAATAGGACTTGAGTTAAGACTAAGACTATTTTTTAGGCTAGGAATAAGGACGGACTAAGACTAAGGGTGGGGCTAAGGATTGGGATTAAGACCGGTGTTAAGGAAAGCGGTACGACCCCGATCTCGCCACCCAGGATGATTTGATCGACCCTAGGAGAGCTCCGTCATCTGCAGTCTATATGGTTGAGCGAATAAGACCACAGTTTAGCCACAGTTTAGCCTAAGGCTAAATATGGACTTAGACTAAGAACAAGACTAAGGCTAAGGACTGCCATTGGTACTACAGTAGTATTAAGGCAGGCGGTATGACGCGGAGCCCGTCACCCGGGACGGTTCCGTCAAGTGCACGCTCTACACTGGTGAACGAATAAGACCAAACTTTAGACTAAGGCAAAGGATAGGCTAAGACTAAGAAGACTAACGGTTGATATTAGTACAAAGGCGAGCAGTACGACGCTGAGCCCGCCGTCGGTAATGACGCATATAATACTTCTTGGACTCTAGGAGCTCCGCCGTCGGCCCACGTTACATGGGTGGACGAATAAGACTGACATTGAGACTAAGACTAAGGACGGACTATGACGAAGGATACGGACTACTGTTTAGTGCGGACTGAGGTTTAATACGGACTAAGAATTAGGATCTAGACCGTTAATACGGACTAAGAATTAGGATCTAGACCGTCGGCATGAACGAGCGCATAGTATGGGGAATACCAATACGGATAAGGATATAGAAATAGTATGTAAGTGCTCCGTCGGCTGCACTCTAGAGGTGAACGAATATTGCGAAGACAACATATTTGGATACGGATACGGATCTAGAGGGGGCGCGGTTTTAAGACTAGTCTTAAGCCGTGCAGTGCGACGCGGTGCTCATCACCGGGAGACGACCCCGACTCCATCGGCACTAAGTGCTGCGCCAACCGTAGACTCTGATTGGATGAGCGCGTTGGCCTAAGACTAAGATTTATATACTGAGATCAAGACTTGTCCTTTGGATGGAGTCAGCCCCTTCCTGCGGCTTGATTGGAATCGTTTACAGTGGTGTATGTATGGTGGGCGTTTTGTTTCCCTCATGTTCTCGCCAATATTGTTGGTATAGCTTGCCGCAAGAAAAAAACATTTCTTGGTAGACGAGAAGCAGCTGCCGCCACAGCGTAATTTCGTGAACGATTGACACTCGCATGTCTACCCTTTGGGTGCGTGGGTGCGCCTTGGTCTTGTAGATGATTGGCATGTCTACCCTTTGGGTGCGTGGGTGCGCCTTGGTCTTGTAGATGATTGGTCGCGGCTTTTGGTCTTGTACACGGGGTGGTTGCGCCTTGGTCTTTCAACCCTATGCAGGAACCCGTTTTGGTGAAAAGTTGGTTGCGCTCAAGTCTTGCGTATAGATGGACGATTCCTCTTCGGGCGTCCTTGCGGAAGATTGTTGGCGGCAGCGGGTCCTCCTAGATGATTGATGAAGGCGTTCCTGTGTCCCCTTGCACATGGTTTCTTTCGGCGTTTTCTCGTAGCAAAGGGTGGTTCTGTCGCGTCCTCGTGGACAACTGGCTGCGGGGTGCCCTCGTACATGGTTGGATGAAGCGCGTTCGAAAAACGAATGGTGTTCCGGTGCTTCGCATAAGCCCTTCAACTGTGTCATAGAGTTCGATCGCCAATACACACGGCGAATCGCAATCGGGACCGAATCTTCCTAGTTTTGCTTTCCCCCGACGATTTTGTTGCGCCAACACGGATGAAGTTCGCGTGGGCAGCCGTGCCTTCCACGAGATCCAATGGGGAGTTCCCATGGCATTTTTCATGGGGGGAGGGGAAGTTCTAATGCGAAAGGAAGTACATCCCATGCAAAATCCCATCCATTGGAATTCCACGCGAAGGGAATGATTTCCCGTGAAGAATACCATTAGGATCCCAAGGGAGTCCCCATGGCAAGGGAGGTCCTATTCAAAGGGGATGAGTCGCCGTGGGAAATCCCATTGGAAGTCTAACCGATGAGAACTCCCATTTGTAATGTATCCCATGAAAAATCCTATGGGATTCCATGGGTAGTTGCCATGAGAGTTGCGGTGGGATTTGCACTGGCAATGGGAGTTCCTATGGAGTTCATATATGGGATTCCCATGAATTGGTATGGCACGTAGCTCAACGGTGCCCCCCTCGGCTACGAGGCCACATTCGCGGCCCTAACTGGCATGCCAGTTGAATGTACGACCGGTGGTCGAGGTTCCCCTGCGGACAAAAGACAAAACAGCTTGGAAGGGGACGAACGGCGAGGCTCCCGTTCCGTTCCAATCTGTCAAAACCGGCGGCCAAACGGTGTTATTATCACCTTTGGAGGTGCACGTAGAGTTTTGGCGATCTTTTGTTTTTCAAGTCCGTTGCGGATTGCGAGGTTATAGTTTGTGTGCGTGGGTTGTGGGTATGAGCCGGGCATTGTTTTGCACTACGTAGTAAAAGCAGCCTCAACGTGGATCTCTTCCAAAGGACCCACCCGTTAACCGCAACCCCCCCTGCAGCCTGAGGCCTTGCTTTGTCTTCTCTGTGGTTCCGACCAAGCGTTCGTCCTCCAGACGGAGCCACCGGTAGTTCACCTGTATATACCGCGTAATTCCGCGCGCGCGAAACCCTCTCGTGGGCCCCCTAGGACTTCTCCTATTCTGCCCCCTTCCGAAGATTATCTCAACGCATCCCCTCCAAACGGATGGCTTCGACTCCGCATCGGACGCCTCCGCAGCAGGGAGAACCCACCCCCTGCCCCTCTTCCCTTCCTCCCGCCCTAACCGCCCTTCCCTCCATACCTCCCGGACGGTACGAACTCTACACCCTTCGGGTCGATCCACGAGTCGATGCTGTTCGCTCCCGCTTCTTCGCACCGCCAATGGCGCGCTCTCTCTCCGCGCGCGATCGAGCCCTGCCGCCCCCGCGCTACGGCTGCTCCTACCGCCATCGCCACCGCCAGGCACGGAGCTTTGGACTTTACTGTGGGCCAGTAGGGTGAACCTCCCCCCCCCCTCTTCCCTCTCCCTTTCCGCCCCCTGCATGTGTGCTATCTCTTTTATTTTTTTTTCTTGTTTTTTTTTTCGAGACAGGGACGTCGTCGACAGCATCCATCACTCCGACGCCTTCTTTGCCCGAGGGGACGACGGCGGCTCCGGCTGCTGGGACGGTGGCGGACGGAACTCCAGCACCTAGTACGTTTTTTGCTTGTCCTTATCCTCGGTCTTTTCGCTTTTCCTGCCGCCATAACCGTAGTCATCGTTGTTGTTGCCGTTTTTGTTGCTGTTGTGGTCGTTGCCGCAGTTATTGTTGTTGGTGCGATTTTGTCGTTGTTGTTGTCGGTGCTGATATAACTGTTGATGTCGCCATTTTAGATATAGCCGTTGAGGTTTCCGTTCTTGACTTTGGACTTGTTTTTTCCGGCCGACTTGCATTATATCCGATGTGTTTGCGTGTTGGTTTCTTGTTGACTTGGTGGACAATTGGCTCCATATCTCCCGTTGTGTAACCTCACCTCCACTATCTTGACAACGCCCACTTTTCACTACGCACGCCTCCCCCCAAAACCCCCCACTCCACCGTAGCTATCACACCTTATCCAACGTGCCGTAGAACACGGTAGAACACGGTGGTCCCCTCTCGATCGTACCGTATACGCCTGCGTTAAAACGACCGTCGAAACCCCTCTACCGCTTCCCATTCTCCCACCATATTTTACCGTTCGTGCGCTCGACCGTCCGATACGTACAACGGGGGTACTACAAAATACAAACTACACGCGCGACAACGATGATACGAAACATGCGAGTCCAGGAGAGACCCAGGGGTTGCGGCGACACCGTCCCCCTTTTTCGCCCGCGATGACGGTGACCCCCCTGTCCCCGGCACACTCCACGCCTACCTCCTCCCCCCTTCGGATTCACGTCGTCCCCTATGACCGGGCCCATGTCTATGCCTTCCTCCACTTCCCCACCTAGGTCTATATGCCTCCCCCCGCTACTCCGGTATCCATATCGAAAATCGTCCGTTACTGTTGAACCTACGCCGTTCCAAACGTCCACTTCCACGAAAGACGCCTCCGGTGTAACTCCTGAATTTAGTGCGTTTGTGTTTCGGGAAAGGGAGGGGATGGGGGGCGTTTGATGCCGTCGTCGTTTTTTTGTTGTTGTTGTGACCCATCGAGAAGGCAATAGATTATACTAGAAAATGGAGAGTGACAGCGAACGCGAAAACGTTGGCGGTTGTTTTACGTAACGAGGATCAAAAGGAAGTGGAGGAACTATGAGTCACTGATCGTAAACCAGTATGCGCGTCTTGGCGCACACATATCAAGAGGAGTGGGACTCGTACGCAAGCTGGACGCGATCCTAACAGACTCGAATCTAGGCACTGGATTAAAAATTGCATTTAGGTTAATGTGATTGTGCTAGAATGTACAGAACTACGTACAGCAGCTGGAATAGAGCATAGCATCAAAACATGTACTATTAATAGGATGCTCAAGTGCGACGAGTAATACAGTAGTACTAAGAGCAGAACTGGGAATGCGCCCACGTAAGACAAATAGAGACGCAAGAAAGCTGAAAAGGTAGTTTAAACTAAAGAGTAGTCTCGGCCTTATATCCCGAGCGATTTCTCCCGCTTGAAGGCCGGTTTCGGCCTTATCCTCGAATCAAGGCTTTTGTGTCCTTAAATCGGGTAAAAGCCAGAGTAATAATACGGCAGGTTCAACTGCCTTGCCCCATACCCGCCCTAATGCGGGGTACCCACTGTACATGTAAGACGTAAGGTGCGCCCAAATTTTGAGCGCATTTTATTTAGGAGTAGGAAGGGTGCTCCGCCGCGAAAAGGATGCGAGGTCAATGGTCAAACGACTAAGGCAAGCAGCAGTTGAGTACGCCCCCTCCCCACTCCCAGGGGAGAGTGCTTTCCTGCGTCGAAACAAATAGGTTTCGGTGTTGTTCGTTCGGTTTACATGTTTACATCAATTTGTAACATCATTGTTGACAGTGATAACCCGGAAGCTCTCTTTGCCCCCTTTACTGCAGTCAAGTTCCTGGGGAACGCCCATTCGAATTAGTTGTGTGATACTTCTTGGTGCAGTAAAATACCCGGTACTTACGGCTCCTTTAAAAAACAAAACTCCAAAGTGGTTTGTGAATACGACCTTTCGTGCCGGCTGTGCTCGTCAGGGGGACATCCAGGACTTATCCCCAGGTTTCCTAGTTGGGTGTGGATCGTGCGGCGGGTATGCCGGCCCAGAGTTGAGCGTGGTCACCTGACTTACAATATATACGGCCGTGGAAGAGATTTATTGTACCAGGTACATGTTTTGACCCCACCGCTGGGGGTCTCGGTTGGCAAAAGACGCCTTATAACAGCTTTTGAGGAGCTTATGAGGGAAAACTGTCAGATACGAAAATATTGATATGCCATCGGTCACACAGAGCGGCCGGGCGGCGCATCCGAGATTTTGACGTAGTGAGCTGTACAGCATGGCACGCAGGGTGACTTTGACCCTTGTATTGCCGCACGCGCTTCCTACACGGGTGACATCAGCCCTTTGTTTCGCTTTTTTTGATCGGTATACCTGGATCCCAAGGGTTTCGTATGCCGTGCTATGGTATATTATATGCCATGCTCAAGGCATAATAGATCGACGATCGCGATCTTGAATTTCGATCTGCCCAAGATCGAAAAATCGGGGGATAACAAATCTGATCTCGATCTTGGGAAAGTCGCCACAATTGAGATTTTGAATCCCCACAAGTCGATTTCGATCTCCTACACTGGTGGAAACCCATTTTTGCGTAGCATTGATTGGCCGATCAGGAGACCCTTGGGTCCCAAGAGCGCTGCGTAAGGCGGCGGCGAATTTATTTCAGCAACGGAATATACTGAGCGGGGTTTCCTAACCGCCGCTATCGTTTTTCTTGACGTGACGTTGTTGCACACGTCCGACAAGAGTGCAGTTTTTCCCCTCGATGTAGATTTTTCAGCGCAGATATATTATTCATCTGTATGGTTTACGATAGCTCATATTCCCGTGTGGAAGTCGTATGATCTGCACGATCTAAGCAAGGTTTTCTGGGTCAGATCGGTACTATACGAATCTTGCACAACATTTCACAAGGGCGGGCTAGTAATAGGGGGTCTTTGGTAGATAATTTATCTGTAGATGGTCTACCCGACGTCGTGCATTGTTTTCGCCGGTGTCGGTGCCATTGATGTTGCTGTTTGTTTCGGCGGCGGCGGCTGCGGTGTCAGTAGCAGCGTGCCCTTTACTGGTTCATTTATTTTTTGGTTGGGGTCCGCAATCTCCTAAAACAACTCGGCCTACGTACTCTTTAGCCGTCCCGGATTGCACAAATATACCTAACACTCTTGTTCACAAACGTAAGGAACGTTTATTCATTAATGCTAAATAAAAATATTTTGAAGGCTTCGTGCCACGGCGGGTCAACCCAGGGCCCATTCGATTGTGTCTGTTTAGTTACGGTCGTGGTGCAGATAAGGACACGTGCTACGGTAGAGGTAGCACTTTTCGACTGAATCGTTTTCTGAACCATCGGGCTCCTTAACCCAAATTCGTCGGACTTTCATTTTTGTGACGAATAATGTTTCAGAATATACTTCGGTCCTGAGATTTATCATCCGGCAGCACTTTTATCTTCCTCCAAAACCATTTTTTCGGTGAGGTATGACGCTCCTCAAGCGAGGAGCTCAGAAATAACATGGTGCACCTCTATCGTAGCATGCGTCATAGGGATGGCCGCTCTTACACCTCACCGTCTTGTGTGTTTTAGTTGCACTGCCGTAGCACGGGCACGCACCCATCGATCGATCCCATGCGGCTACTCCTATCGCCCCTTACCGCCTCTCTCTTCCTTTCTTGCTTTCTTGCTTCGCACCCATCGATCGATCCCATGCGGCTACTCCTATCGCCCCTTACCGCCTCTCTCTTCCTTTCTTGCTTTCGTGCTGCCGTCTGTCCCGCGACCCCACTCTTTCTCTCCCCCCCCCCCGCCCTGCCCCTCTTCCTCCTCCTCCTGCTCCCCCTGCTGCTGCTGCTGCTGCTTCTGCCCTCTTTTGTCGTGCAAACGTACCCAAACAACATAAAAAAAAACACCACCGCCGATACCACCAATACTACCAACAACAATGACAGGCTCTGCCGAAGGAACCTCCGATGGAAGGAGCAACGCGGGGGCGCGATCCGTCCCGGGCTTCGCGCTCGCAGCCGGCTCATGGGCGGTTGCCGCGGCTGCCGCGCTGTGCGTCCTGTAAACCATTCCCCCGAACGTACGATGCTAGAGCGCCGGGGCTTGCCGGAGAGCGAGGTTTGATGTGAGGGTCTTATCCCTGGGTATGCAGTTTCTCCTTAGTGCACGAGGTACGAGGCCTGACCCCTCGGTACTCGGTGCATCCTTAGGGCACGGGTACGACCCTTATCCCTGGGGCACGAGCTTTCCGCTCAAAGTGTTGTTTTCATGTTTCCTTTTTCTTGTGGGCGGGGGCGGGGGGCGGAGGTGATAATGTGGGGCATCTCGAGTTGATTCCTGGCAGCCAGTGCATTTGTGCCGGGCTGTGCCGCAGCTGGTTGGCTGGTTGTCGCCTCGATACTATCCGCGTTCGTAAAAGGCCTGTCTTCGTTTTTAAAATGCCCGGGTGGGCGAGGAGGGTTGGACCAGGTCGGGGAGGGGTGAGGGGGACACTCCCGTCCGCACTATGCACCGCATACCTCCTGCTTCGTGAGAGAGATGGACCCTCCCCTCTGCTTTGTGTACCACGTGCCTCCTGTCTCACGAGAGAGTGCGTTTGTTTTTAATCGCCGACGAACGGTGAAGATGGGTGATGCGATTTATAGCCCGAGCCTGTGCCCGTGCGCGGGTTGGAGACACGGCGAGGCACGGTGGGCCTTTGCCAGGCACAGCACATTCACACCACGTACATACACACACTTTCGCGTCCATCCAGGAGTGTGCCGGTGAAGGTCTGGCCTGTTTTTGTTTATGTTGTTTTTGCGTCTAGCGACTGCGACGATAGGTCGTACAATTTTTCGTTTATCCATCTATCTAGTGTTCTTTTTAGTTGATTACACGAAAGGAGGGAGAGGGGGGGTGGAGGTGTAGCGGCTCCATCTGGGACGTACATCGCCCCTCGTGGCGGATTGAGCACGGGCTTTGCCTGCGGCTTTCGGGCAATGTAGTTTACCTCGGCTTTGTTGGCTTTCCCTTGTTGGTTCCAACACCACTCGTCAGGAAGGCTAACGGGCATAAAACACTCGGTATGAGCTATGCTTTGTGTCACGTGTAGTATGGGTCAACGGGTATATATACCAAACGTATTACACGTTTGTGTCAAATAGTGTGGCTCAACGGATCTATCGGTATGTCAAGTGGCGTGGTTGCTGCTGTCAAGTGGCGCAACTCAAGGTACGTATTTTGTGCTGTCAAGTGGTGTAACTCAACGGACATATCCTGCCATCACGTACAGTAGTGTGACTCAACGGATATACTCGTATGTATACTTGATATGTCGTGTTTTCTAGTGGTGTGGATCAGCGGTGCGTTTTGTTTTTCCCGCGTCCGTTTCCACTGTTCCGTCCGAAAATGTTTTTCTTCATAGCGGCCCGCCGCATCGTCCGAAACTATTTTTACTATTAATAGTGAGGCAACACGAGGGGAAGGAGAGCGGAGGGAGGGAAGGCTAGTGCAAACAAATAGTAAGCAGCAACCCGGAGGGCTGTTTAGCGGCTGGGCTCAACACCCAGCTTATATCTTAGTGGGCGTGGAGGGGGGGGGGTGCTACATCCGGCTATGCATCGCGGATGTTCTGCCCAATGGGAACATGCGTAGGCTTCCCAGCAGAAGTGAGCGACATTCGTGGCTCGAGGGATAGCAGGGGTAGGGGGGGAAGGAAGGGGGGCGAGGGGAGCGAGGAGGCGGGAGGGGTGGAGGTAGCAATTTAGGGCGAGAGGGAGTCTTCCCCACTACACGGAGGGCGCACCGATGGACTCACTACCAACGGCAGTGTTGAAACCGATCGGACGTCGCTACTAGACGCGATGGGGGTACCGACGCAACCTCAGGCACCAACAGCCTTCAACTTTGGGTGCTTCAGCCCGGTGCCGTCGGCTTGTGCACATCTTGTGTGTTCGGGATTTCTGTATTATGTACCTTGGAGGGTTTTTATTAATTGGGGGGGGGGGGCTGGGAGGACGACAGCAGATTATTTCGACGAGTGCAGGACAGCAGACGTTTTCGACGAGTTAAAATGTGGCGTACGAACAGATCGGTTGATTCCACTTTTTGCCGAGGTTGGGATGTTCAGTCTCAGCGATCGTTAGGATCACTCGTACAGCATGCGCTGAACTGAAAGGAGGGTCGAATCGGATCGGAGGGGGGGTGTTCGTGGGCGGGGTGGGCGGGGAGGAGGGGTGGTGAAGCGGGGGAGAGGGGGCGAGGGAAAACTTGCTTGCGTCGTGGTTGTTTGCGATGCCGTTCTGTTATTGCTGGTTTTCGGATATTGAGTAGAGACAGCGTTCGTTCTTTATTCATGTCGTAGACTTGGATGGAGCTCTCACGAGTTTTTGCGGACAAGCGATCGATGGTCTCAAGCATATCTTGGTATCGTTAGCCCTTAACCTCCCAAGACTTTCCACGATTTGATACCGGCTTCCAATAATTATCTACTTGGCATTCAGCAGTATGGCGGGCGGGATCCCTTCGACTGAACAGGAACATACCCATGGCAGGCTTTCGGTGGAGGGGACGAAGGGGAGGGACAGGTGTCCTGTGGCAATTGACGGTATAAAGGACACGGACTGGTCTACGCCGTTACTATAGGCACCGGCGCTTTATTTGATCCGGCAAGAGGCAATCATGACACGACGGGGCTGCTATTTTTTTGTATGTTTGTTTCCGCTGCCAGTCTATGACAAACATCTACTCTTAGGAAAAAGTGCGCGGTCTTTACCACCGCGCTCAGTCTATTTCAGATATACTACACTGCGAGTACGTGTTGGGTCTCGCAATAGTTTGGTTATTTTTCTCTCGGTAGGTTGGTCAACAGGAAACAGTGAATCGAACGCGTGGGAGCGTGATCTCTCATCTCAACCCGTCTACAAGACAAACAAAACACAGAAGCTGCGCATCGACGGAATACCCCCCCCCTCCCCGCCCCCTCTCCGTTGGTTCAATGACTTACGGCAAGCCACAATGAGTTACCCCCCCCCCCCTCCGTCTCGAAATGGGAAGTACGCCCCCCCCCCCTCCGTCTCGAAATGGATGCGTGGTCAATGGTCAAATGACTTAAGGCCATGTATGAAAACGAAGTACACCCGCTCCCACTCTTTTAACCCAACTAATGTTTCCTGTGGTAAATGACAAGTGTTTTTGTAAGTTGGATTTTGACATAGCATTTTCGACCGCAGGCATGATAAATGATAACCTCAACATCATGTCACACATAACCAATAATCGCTACGTACACCCGTCGAGGGAAATCTTGTATGTGTGTGCATGATGAGCATTCCCCCGATTTAACTGGGATATGCGATGAGCAAACTCCAAACGCATCTGCAATACATACTTATAAAAAATTGTCACAAAAACGGTATATCGGTGAGCTTTCCGCCAGTTGACGGTATAGGGAGTTAAACCAGCTCTTCGAGGAGCAACAAACCAAACAGGGAGATACCGTTTTCTGTGCCGGTATACCGTTTTGTATTGAACGAGAAAAAAAAACCCAAACATGCCGGCAAAATAATATTCACGAAAAAGCCATAAAACGGTGTACTGGTTGGTTTTTCGCCAGTTGACGGTATCTTTGTTCTTAAATATTGTTAGTCTGTCTGTCTGGAATCATGGTCTCGCGATCCAGAGCGCTTCACCCAAGCCTTACCCCATATAGGTACGAAGTCTGGGTGCCACAGCCAGTGGAACACCAGGTCTCATGTTCCGCCGAGGCCTAGCCGTCACGCGCTGAGCATTGCCCCAAACCCAAGGACAGTGACTACGGGCAGCAACGTGAGGGCCATTAGGACTCCGCATTCATTCACCAATGGTCCTTACATTTCCGAACTGGTAAATCACACCACACTACGAGTACTGCTGTCGTCATGGTCTCACGAGCCTCGCGATCCTGAGCGTTTCAGTCCCGACTCGCGTCACCGGTAGAGAGAGATTGGGCGACACAATCACCGGGACACTGCGTCTCACATCGCCCCGAGTCCTGGTCATCGCGTGCTGAGCATTGCCGACAATCGTGGTATACCGATGATCGGGCTCATTATCCCAAACTTGTGGGTCTTTCATTCTTGCGCAACAAAATGTTTTTGATGGTACGGTCAGGCCATGGTATTGTTCATCGGTAGCACTTCGATTTCCCTCCAAAACCCCTTTTTTTTGTACTTACTAATAGTACAGAGCTCCTCAAGTGAATAGCCTCAGGAAAAAACATGATGCACCCCTACCGTAGCATGCGTCTATACCAAGCCGAGTGTAAGCCGTAGGCCTGTTAGGTGGGGTGCACAGTGAGACAACTCGCTTTTTTGTTTTGATGGAAACCTCTTTGGCACTTGAGGGAGACGTCAAGAGGGAAACAGGTGTTCGAACCAAACGCGACGAATACAGCACATCTGTCTCACGATACAGCCCGGGCTGCTGAGGTAGGGGATGTGTCCGGCGTGCGACGGACGTATACATGCTACGCGTGTCAAATTCGGATGGTGCAGGAAAACATATTATTTGTATTGGGGGTAGGGGTGGATGGAATTTATTAAAGAACTACTTGACCAAGTGTTAATTAACTACTTGAGCTAGTACGCGTTCCTTTATTGATTTGTTTGAGGAGATACATGTATGATACGCGCGCGCGTAGCACGAGGATCTTTCAACTGTTGCTCGCGCTTCTTAAAGATTAAGCAGACCCCACTCACTCTTCGTTCGTTAACTCGCTATACCTGGGTACCGAACAAAAGCACAACTCGAGCCGCAAACGAGCCAGTCAGATACGAAGCCACAGAACGCCGCAAGTCACCGTACAAAACTCCACGGAGGTAACTGTAACCCCCTACGCAGCGCATATCTGGTCGGCGGCTGGTATTATGCCAACGCGCAGCCTAACTAGTGACCGGTCATCAAGAATCAAACCAGCCCCGCCCGATGTGTGGACACTCGCTCGGAGCTTCCAGGCAACAAACTGAACACACTATATGCGTCGCCACCAGTACCTCTGTCAAACACGCTGCACAGCCAGTGTGGGGCCACCGATGGTCGGGATGGCTTTCTTTCGGTCGACATAATATTAACTTGGGCGTTACTCTGCTTAACCCCCACAACCGTAGCAGAGCGTACCCCCGGTCTCCTACATGGTTTGTTTTTTTAGTTTGTTTCCGTGGGAGCTTCCATTTGCTTCCGAGGAGGAAGTGAAAATGGACGTAACGTTTACCGTCATGGAAGTAAATCCGTCTTCCATGTAAATAAATGCACTGCTATGGAACTTGGCGGCAGCTCCCATGGAAGTAAATCCAACCTCCACACGTAAAAGTAAGTTTTCATTGCGAGCGAACTCGAGTTTTCTAATCCACCCAGCCACCTTTTTTTTAAGGGAACGTTTTGAAATCGCTGTAACATGCTTTCCATTGGATTTCCACGCGCCGTTCGAACGTAACCCGACCGTCATTTGCCACTAAAAAAATACTACGCCGGGGCTGTTCGTAGAAAGAGGCGAGAATACCACCGTCTCTGAAACACCACAAAGACTAAAACAGCAGATTCGAGTTTTGTCACGAGGCCTTGAACTGCGTATTGTGTGGTGTAAATAATGTGCACTGCTACTGCAATGTCGTTGCGTTTGCTGCATCGTCCTGGTTGCCATGCAATAACGTGCAGTGCATTGTTCATTCCAACATTGTTGCCTCGTAGGTAGATTATACCTTTTCGTTCCAGTGAAAGCGTTCCGCTCATTATTACAAACCTATCATAGTTCATTTCCAAGCTGTGTGTTCCCGAATCGGGAATACAGTTGAAAAATAGCCAAATGAAGCATGTTGCTGTAGCTCATCACGAGTTGCCTTACGTTTAATATCTCGACGGTAACCAGATACATGCGTTTCAGGGTATTTTGGGAATGGACGTACTCAATCGACGCTGTCATCCACACGCAAGAAAGTCCGCCCCACAAGCAGGGATTACCGCAGTAGGATGCCGCCCACACTCCATGCGACTCGCGGAACACTTAACGGCGCTTCGCGCTTGGTGCAAGCAATCATGGGTTCCTGATCGGCCAAAACCGGGTCTTCGACAGTATCCATTTTTTTCATTTACTTCCATGGAAGTAAGTCGACATTTGCGAGCGGAGGCATTTAGACATGTACGCAGCCGCCAGTTGTGTAGTTGTGCGGGCGGAGGCACTTGAACATTTACACAGCCGCCAGTTGTGTAGTTGTTTTAACTTCACTATTTTCAAGTGTCTCTCAAATTAGGTCATCAACAACAGCAACAGCTGAATCAGATGAATATCTTCGTAGGACGTCTCTTATACCTGGCGTGTACGTCGCTCGAAACTGTCATGGAACTAAATTTTACTTCCATGGGAGGTTGTTTATTTGCATGGAAGTAGTACAAGTTTACTTCCTCCATGAAACTTTTTTTTACTTTCATGTAAGTAAATTGACTTATTGTGCGGCAGCTTCCATGAAAGAAAGTAAACTGTATTCAGTTTCATGGAAGTAAAAACACTTCCATGGTTCCGTGGAAGTTTCCGTTTGATGAGAGCATTCTGCCACTAAACAGGTCTAGTGTGGTTCCGCACTGCGCGCTACACGGTTATTACTATCCCGTTTGTAATTGGTCCACGTTTTGGTAGTCGGGATGGGCCCACTTCGGGTGGAACGGTGTACCAACTGACGGCATGGGGTATATTCCTGCCGTCGCTCCCACGTTTTACTTCTATGGAAGTAAACATTAAAGTGAATTATAATTCAATCACCTGGAAGCAAAATCAATTTCATGGAAGTAAGCAAAAACTCTATGAAAGTAACGTTTTACTTCCATGGAACGGAAAACGTTTTAATTCAATGAAAACTCTCATGGAGTGAACTCAAAAACCCGACGTGGTCCATCCCGACATTGTACGGATGCGAGGGTCGCGATGGTCGTACGATACAGCCATGCATGACATCAGTACATCCCCCATCGACAAGCCCCCCACGTTTGAACCAAAGTCAATGCGCTGCGTCTCTGAGGCATCGCCAATGAATATCGAGGAAGAGGTTATGATGGCCCGTAATAACACGCAGCATGGTACATCATAGGGTGGATTTCTGAGGCGGTCATCACTAAAACCAAGAGACACACGTACAACGTAAAACGTTGTTTTTCTCGAAAATATCGGCGATCATCTTGCCTTATGGTCGCATCGATCGTCGTTTGTACTCTTTCCACGTCGTCGAGATT
This sequence comes from Saccharina japonica, assembly GCA_008828725.1. Taxonomy (NCBI): domain Eukaryota; class Phaeophyceae; order Laminariales; family Laminariaceae; genus Saccharina; species Saccharina japonica. The sequence goes on from MEHQ01000344.1 coordinate 109,928, forward strand.
CGACCGAGGGGCTGCGGTATTTCGTGTGTACTACGACTGCTGTAACCCTCGGGACCAGTGCTGACGGCCCGCAGTGAGGTAGGTGACGGAGGGTCTCCATTATAATTTTAGGCTTGTTTGTTGTCGCGGTTTCAACCAAAACAATAGCTAAAGCGTCAACCATATGTGCTGAAAGCTAAAACTCTGCCGCCCACAGGGCACGTGGTCGTCAGGGGGCCACACTCTGTCTTAGTGCGAAGGGTATTGGTGACTGAAGCACGGTGCGCAGATGGCCTTGCGGTAACAACAGCAGCAGCAACAGCAGCCTATTGCCAGCACGCACATACTTGAAAGGCTCGTAGATAGGCAACCCATGTGTGGCAGGAAGTGATGATTGTGTTGCATGATCGCAGTTTCTGTTGACTCATGGGCAAGGACCTGTCAGAACCAATGCGCGTAGAATCGTCGTTGTGGAAAGGTGAGAGGTGCGCGTTCCCCGGGTTGCCGCGGCCATGACGGAGAACGCGGGGCCGGAATTCCCGACAAGCTTTTAGCACCAGCATCACCCCCGACGCACTGTTACGAGGGGCATAGTGTTACGCTTGTGTCCGGCAACCGGTTACTCTGTCGAACCAGCGTTCGTTTAGTGAAACGACTCCTGGCCGGCCGAAGCGCCACAAGGAGTTGAGTTGTCTTGGAGAAAATGACGCGAAAATCATACGGTACCAGGGATGAGGGAGAGCTGATTCCCGGTTCAGCGGTATGTGTTGGACGGTGGCATTGCGCCCTGTTTAGGTCTGCTCGTTGCTCGCGTGTCCATGCATCATTGGGTAACGAGCGGGCCGGTCCACGAAAACGTTTGAGAAGCAATGTCACCTTCGTGAGTTTTCTTCAGTCGAAATGGCGGGAAGCAATAATTTGTAGCCAAGGGGAAGAAACCGAGCGGGGCTCATGAGGCGTGAGTTTTGACTACGCCCTACTGGAAGGGCGTCCGATGGGCCGCCAGTGTTACTACGTGTGTTGTGGTATCCCTAGAGGGGCTGCTGAGGCGACACGCTTGCCCCCAGCCTCCACCCATTTCCACCTAGCTACCTTAGGAAGATCCACTAACAGTGTTTGTCCACTATTGGATATCGGTACACACACATGCACGTATTGTGCGTAGACGCTTGCTACGGTAGAGATGCACCTGCATATCAGTAGTGGACAAACACTGTTAGTGGATCTTCCTAAGGTAGCTAATTAGGCACTCTGATTGGCCAAGCAAGCACTGACCACTGGCATAGGGTTAGGGTTAGGGTTAGGGTTAGGGTTCGATCTGAGGGTCAACATACTACTACCAAGACAAAACCCCCATTTTAAAGATCCACTCTCCCTTCTTCCCCTCGCTACCTCGGCAAAGTTAAACACTGTTAGTGGATCTTCCTAAGGTAGCTAATTAGGCACTCTGATTGGCCAAGCAAGCACTGACCACTGGCGTAGGGTTCGGGTTAGGGTTCGATCTGAGAGTGGACAAACACTGTTAGTGGATCTTCCTAAGGTAGCTAATTAGGCACTCTGATTGGCCAAGCAAGCACTGGCCACTGGCATAGGGTTCGGGTTAGGGTTCGATCTGAGGGTCAACATACTACTACCAAGACAAAACCCCCATTTTAAAGATCCACTCTCCCTTCTTCCCCTCGCTACCTCGGCAAAGTTTCTGCTTTGGCATGGCCCATAGCGAGGGCGGGGGTCTTTTTAGCGAGCGAGGCTAGGCTCACCCTCAAGCGGACCGATACCTTCTTGCTGCTGCGCACCCGCCGCGAAGCGTGTGCAGCGGTAGAGTTGGATCGGCACTGGTGCGTCAGGCGCAAAAGTTCAGATGCACGGGCCTTTTTGGCCGTCGGTGTAGACAGCAATGTCCATCTCACTTTTGTGCGCGGAGGCAGACGCCATCAGAAAGGTGGACGGACACTACGTACACGGCCCTAGGTGTGTTTGCTAGAGGGAGCTGTACTGTCTCAGTAACCTGGCTTCGCCATCAAAGGAGGAGGGAGCGTGTGGCGACGAGCTGTTGTTGGACTGGTCAATCCCTTCAGCGCGAGAATTTTTATTTTTCAGACCAAGCACCCTGAGTGCAACGAGAGAGAAAGCGAGGAGCCGACTGGGAAGGACAGCAACGAGAGCGTGTACGGACGGAGCGGGTCGAGTGTGGTCGTGCTAGGACTGGCCGAGCGGCACCGGAGCGGCGCACCTGAGCAGCAGCACAGCAGCGCGCCGGCGCAGCAGCACAACAGCGCACAGGAGCAGCGATCCGGAGCACGGACGACATCGACCCGTGACGAACGGACGAACATTTTTGTTTTTGTTTTGTTGACAAATTCTTCGTTTTTTCCCTGAATGTTGTTGTTGGGTCGGTGTGGATGACGTCACTGGTTTTGTAGAGAGACGCACCAGAGATGGCGCGGACAACCCGGGTGCCTTCATTGTGTGCCTGATCGTGGAAGACCCCTTCAATGTGGAACGATTCCTAATCAGTGTCGATGTTTATAATGCTGTGCCTAACACAGACCGTCCAGGATAGATTCGGGTAATTGTCAACGGACATGATCGCTTTGGTTGGCTGTTCTCTTTCACTGTGTGCCCGCGGACTGTCATTCTGGCAGCACTTCAGACAGCAGCTGCGTGCTCCATCTTGTTCCCACGCCTACCGTGTGTTTTTGTACAGACAGCACTTCAGACAGTAGTTACGCTGTAGTCGGAAAATTCATTGGTAAAGAGTGGGAGGGGGGGGGGGGGGGGCGATGCTGCTGTAGTCGAATGGAGATTGCGGGCGTGTAATTCAGTTTTGGACACGCATAACATACTGTAGGGATTTTAGGTGTACCTCTTCGGACTGGTGTATCCTTTCCCTGCTAAGTGTGCGTGTTCTTTAGGATTCTCTGGTGGCTCTAGCACTTTTGTGACCACGGGCTGTGATCTTGCTAGATCAGACTATAGGGATGAGCAACTGAAACGAGTTTAATGTGAAGACAACAACAACAACAACAACAACAACAACAACTATCACCCTTTGTCCACCCCTCAGCCGTGAGGGGGGCTGTTATACGAAACGCCTCCCAAAGTACTAAAACAATGCATTGAGCAATTTTTGGCACCTTAGGGGAATAGTTTCTCCTCACGGGAATCGTTTATGCGCTTTGGTTTTTGAGAGTTGTCACACGAAAAATCAACACGGCTATGCGCAACAAAATTACGAAACAACTAGCGGCTGGCGTTTTTTGAAAAAAAAAACTACGTGTGCATGAGGAACGGTCAAAGCTGCCAAACAAAATCAGAAAATATGGAAAAGTGTACCTAAAGAACGAAAAAAAATAAAATAAAAAAAAGGTCAGCCATTTTGTCTTCGTTTTGTGACGCACAATCCTGCCAAGTTTCGTTTTTCAACTCTTAAAACCAAAGCGCAAAGTTGCGAAGGCGTAAAGCTCTGTCTGGCTGTCTCTGGAACCAGCTCGTATTATATGCTTTTTTTCTTTTTTTTTTCATCCCGTAACAGCCGATTTTCCTAACTGAGAATTGCCTTCCCGATGAGAATGAAAATGCAAAAAATTGTTTTTGAATTGTAAGAGATGTACTTCCCTTACATACAGTAGTCATGTTTTTTCACTGTAAACTATTATTGTCATTTATTTGTGACTCCCGTTGATGACAAGAAAAAAAAACGAAATCGGCATCGGCTGTCTCAAGGTATCGAGGATCCTAGAAAATCTGTATTTATGGGCGAGGGACCTCGCTCATAAATGCAAATTCCCTTAAATCGTCGATTTTTCGAGCCTGTCAAGGCCGATCGCATTTTTTTTTCGTGGATCGATACCTACCATCGAGAAACATATTTTCTAGGTCAAATTTGATCGTGAGCGAAATACAACTCTTGAACAATAACAAAGTACTGAATTCGGTTTGCATTCTCATCGGAAAGGCAAAATTCTCAAATAGGAAAATCGGCTGTTCCATTTACTATCTATCTCGTTCCTACTCGTACTGCTGTATATTATTAATTATTAATAGTTGTACCTCGTGACTCAGATCCGGGGTCACAAAATAAGCTCTTCTCCCTCCTACCCCACTACGTACGATTTGTGCCTTGCACTTTTATCTCGAGAAGACTTCAGCCCTCGCTGTCTTCGACTTCAGCAGCCCTTTCTTCCCTCGTCTACGAGTACTCGCATCGAATTAATTATGCCCACCCACGCTACTATTCATAGGCGCTCTTCACCACATGGTTGATTCCGTTTTTTATGTGTTTGTTTGCAAATAAACTAAAGAATCCAACCCACGTGAGATCCGAACCCCGTAAATCAACACTCGTGCTATATGTATGTACAAGCAGTCGAGGGTACCACTATTCATATTCATAGAGACCACGGGGGCGACCGCAGCTCTTCTTATTAGCATACCATTCACCATTCACACATACCCCAGGGGCGTCCGAAAAGTATGTTTTCGACACCTAACTATCTAAAATGGTCAGAATGGGGGGGAAAAAACGGAGCACTGTGATCCCTGGACGATTTAACACGAAACAACTTTTTTTTTCTGAACTTTTTCAAACACCGATCACTTGGTTTTAAATACCCCCCCCCCCCCCCCCCTGAGCCTCGGAGGGGGGGGGGGTCTTTAAAACCAAGTGATTGGTTTTTGGAAAAATTCAGAAAAAAACTTGTTTTGTGCTAAACCTCAGAGGGAGGAGGGGTCTTTAAAACGAAGTGATTGGTTTTTGGAACATTTCAGAAAAAAAAGTTGCTTTGTACTAAATCTTCCATTCTGACCATTTAAAATAGTTAGGTGTCGACAAAATACTTTTCGGGACGCCCTCGCATATCATACCCACGTATCCCTGAATACTTGACAAACTCACACCACCAATAATTAGAATATGCGTCCCCCCTATGAGTGCCTTTCTTTACGTGCCGACTCCGAACCGACGTTTCACCGATCAAATATGAAAGGTGGGTGATACGAACTGGTTCCAGCGACAGCCGGAACTTCTCGGCTTCTAATTTTTGCGCCTTTTTCTACAAAAACAAGCGGAACAAAAAAAATGGGAGGGTCGTTCTTCATGATCATACTTCGAAGTATACCAGGTATATATACTCGTGTCATACACATGTTTAAGCTGAAATGCGAAAACCGTCCCGGTCACGTAGTAAACACCCCCCCGCTTCAAAAAAGTGGTAGTTGGGATAGAGCCCCGGGGGCGAAGCGGGCAAGCCATTTATTCGGAGACAGCGGAATGAAGAAGGTGCTTCTGTGTTTCCGACCCAGACAAGGGGTTGTTGTTGTCTTCACATTAAAAGGGGCGCTTTGCCTAGATATATCATATATATATGAATATTAAAAGTTATATTTTTACGCGAAGACATTCTTCCCCGTTTAGTTTTTAGTTCTGTCATTCCGCGCTGAGGGTGCCGGGTTGAGCCACGTATCACCGTTTCATACGCTTCGATACTCCAATCCAGTCACCTTGCTTGGCGCTGTGAGATCAATCCCTTCGATTTACAACAGCATTCGTTCCGTGGTTCTGTCCCTTCGTCTACTATAATACGTATTATGATACCATTGTTGGCACTATTCATTAATTAATTAATTCATAGACAGACGTACTGTATACGACATATCCCATAAAAAAGTGTGTCTCTGTTGTGCCGTTCAATATTCAATAATGTCATATGCCGTATCATAAAGTAACGTCTTGTGTGCAATTACAATTCTGACTACAATAGTATACGCATGCATATACCCCGTCCCCCGTCCCATATACGAGCTGGGCCAGCCAATATAGTGGTTTAAACGTCGGATTGGCCAGGTCACCATCAATTTTTCGAATTTGGACTTGTTTTTTTAACACGGCGTAGTTTATGCACTCGTCAACAGGTTGACTTTCGGCCCTATGCATTATTTTATTTTTTCCAGGAGATATGACCGATCCAAAAACCCGAAAAAATACAAAAGCGACCGAAACTAGTATAAAATACGAAAAAATAAATAGGGCCGAAAGTGAATGCCTTTGAACGTGAGATTCAAGTCCGGGGTTGAAAACTCAGTGCAAAATAATCAAAAATGAGCGAGGCATCGCAGAAATGACATTTTTTTAGTAATGACTTGACTAATGTATGAAAACGAGTGGTGGAAATATCCCGTGATGGGTGGTGAATTGGGCTACGAGACTTTCATTGCTCTTCTCCGTGTGACTTCAGCACTGTCTGCACCAAGTTTCATAAAGATCGAAAACGGCGATTTTAATACGAACTTTGTGTCAAAAAGTCGGTGTTTTTGAGTTTTCGCGGATATCTCAGCGAAATCAAGTCGGGAAAATGAAAAGTATAGAAATGTTCACATACGCGTTTTTTCATAAGCAGTGGTATGTCCGGGTTAGTGTCCCCAATTTTTGTAGCCTAATTTGCAGTGGTTCACGAGACACGACTCAATGAAGCTTTATCCGCTTTACGGCTGGCCCAGCTCGTAGTACCCACAAAGTCATATCCGAGGACTATCATGGGAGTCGACGGGACGGGAACGATCTCTCATCCCATCCCATCATGCTTTTCCTACCCCATTTTCTCCCCAAACGGCCGAAATATCATCCTCCCGTCCTCCCGTCCCCACCTTGCTTCCCATCACATATCTCGCATTCTTTCTCCCGTCCTATTACTTCCCATCGCGTTGACAGGATACTTTCTCCCGTCCCACATGCTTCCCGTTCCACTATCCCCGCACGTACTCCCGTTCCCATGACCATTGTGGACACGCTGCAATGTCATTTGTCCCTCTGTTTCCCGTCTCACTATATAATGTGATAGTCCCATTCCATCCCGCCTGAAAGATCGGAGGCATACTCAATTCCCATCCCGTCCCCATCAATAAATAAACTCCCATCTTCCCGTCCCGTTCCCATCTCGCCTAGAAAGCATGTGAACATTTTTTCCCGTCCCGTTCCCGTCCCGTCTAGAACGCAAATGGTCCCATCCCATCCTGTCATAACGGGAGCAAAAAAGCAGACGATGGGGTCCCGTCCCGGTGACAACGGGAGACCAAACATTTTCCGTCTGCGGCTGGCAAACCTCTCCCGTCCCGTCCCACACGACGCCTGCGGCACCATCATAGTCCTTGGCTATGTACAGTAGGGGGGCCTATATAAGGCGGTGTACTGCACCCGAGATTTTGACCGCCCTATCTCGAAAGACCGCCCTATTGGAGTTAGGGCGGTTGACCGCCCTATTGGGCTTTTGGTAATATCCCAATAAGGCGGTAACCGCCCTGTTGAGGACACGCAGCGCTTTAAAGTACAGCACAGAGTGCTCCTGACCCAAAATATGACAAAGACGACCCAGAGGACCTCACGAAGAGGGGTATCATACGTGTGCTCGGAGAAGAAAGGCACAGAGTTGCAGCAGTGCCAGTGCTGAATCCAGTGAACATTTCTGATGTCAAACACACGCCAAAGCACAGCAGAGCAGACCAGCGCACACACACTTTGCATGTTGAGCAGGGGCGTGCGAGGATTTGGATTGTTTGTGAACGCTTGCTGTATAATGTGTTCTACGCAACCACGTGGTGTGCCGCTATGGCGTAGGTAAGGAGGCACCTGATATTATACACGGAGCCCACCAGGTTGTAGCAGACTCTCGAACACACACTCACACAAAAGGAGCACAGTACCTGTCGTCAAAGGCTCCACACACATAAACCACACAGAAGTGAGCCGTACATTTCCGTCACGCTCCACTCTCACATATATACGGACAGTATCTTCGTATCAAAGTCCGGGTCGTATCTTAGCATCATCGACTGATCCCGTAGGACCAACATCCACGCGAGGTACCACGAGGCATCCAAAATAATGCCCCGACACATAATACAAAACCCCACAATACATAAAACCCCCAAATATATCCGCCGACCGTATCAAGCTACCGCATACCACGAACAGCCCCCCTACGAATTCGGTGTGCGATACGACAGGTCCCGAATATCTTATCACCAATTGAGAGGTAAAACGGCAAGTCCCAAGTTCCACAAATGAATCATTGCCAAGGTAAAACGGCAATCCCAAATTCCACAAAAGAATCATTGCCAAAGGTAAAACGGCAATCCCAAATTAATTCCAGCCTTCAGAATTACCAAAGACGGCAATGCCGATACCGAATCCCTCAATCTCGATTCCAGTATAGACCTCCTAAAATATATCAAGACAGTAACTACGGGAAGGGGAAAAGCCAACAAACGTGAGTATGCTGGTAAAACAAAACCAATAACACCGTCTTCACATAGATACTGTACCGCCCGATAGCATCGGCCCCCCTGTTGCGTACTCTGTAAGAGCATGACAACAGAACATCTCTGATATAAAACATCTCAAATCGAATCATAGCAGCCCCCCTGTTATTAACAGGTGTTCACCCCGGGAGTATGCAAAAGTCAACAACATACGTACTGCATCTGAATTAAAAAGTACTATGGATACTAGTAATTTTGGGTCCCCTGTACGTTGTGCATCCTTAACCAATAGCGAACGGGTACGGCTCGATTCATCAAGACCATCGGCATACCCTATTGGCGTGTTAACATCACTCGACGCATGAGTGCATCCCAATACTTTCTCCAATTCCCTAGAAATAACTCTTCTCCGTTCTCATCTCACCCAATACCCCAAAACACCCGAAACAAAATAAAATATTTGAAAGAGATCGCCACAAATTCATCACAAAGTTACGGTGAAAACGAAACGCCTCCGTGTGTAAGGGTTTGGTGAGGAAATCAGCATGCTGCAATACCGACGATACGTGGACAACCTCGAACTCCCCGTTAGCAACACGTTCCCGAAGGAAGTGATGACGGACATCAATGTGCTTGCTGTTCGGAGTGGTCACAGGGTTCTTCGCTAGATGTATCGCCCCCTGATTATCTTCCTTCACCGTGGTACATCCAACATCGCGGTCCGGGAAAATAAAACTCCAGAGATACCGCATCAAAATCGTCTCACGGAAACCGGTGGCCATTGCCACATACTCTGCCCCCGTAGACGAAAGGGTAATGGATTTCTGCGTCCTGGAGTAGAATGATACACAGGCACTAGCGCACATGACAACACCACCAGAGACAGACCTCCGGTCATTGGCCTCGTGCGCGTAGTCCGCATCCACGTACAACTCCAGCTGAACTCTATTACTCAGACCCCTCTGAAACGTGATACCGTACGTACTCGTAGATTTGATGTACATAAGGATGTGCAACGCTGCCTGCCAATGCAGTAACTTGGGTGCTGCAGAGTATCTCGCCACCGCCCGAACCGCGTTCAGGATGTCCGGGTGGGTCTGGTTTGCTAGCCACATCAAATGCCCTACCAACGACCGAAAAGGCTCATCAACGTCTGGTTCATCCTTGTCAAACACCTCAAGCTTTAGGTCAACCACCGCAGGAATGCACTTGCCGCGGGTGACACCAAACTTCGCTACGGTGCTCTCAGCGAAAACCTGCTGTGATATCGTCAATGTCCCTGCATCCCAATCACGAGAGAATCGGCAACCTGCGTACCATCGCAACTCCCTCAGGTTGTTGATAGGAACGAACTGATTCAAGTCCTCAAAAAACTGGTCACACCTACTCTCAAGTCCCATCGCAAATATGTCATCCACATGCACTACTACTACGATAGAAACGGCCCCGACCTCCACCAATTGCATGACACACGCATCAGCCTCACACTGCTCAAAACCAAGACCCCTCATACCACGTACCAAGTGATGGTGCCATTGCCGCGACGCCTGCTTCAAACCATACAAGCTGCGACACAACTTGACCACCTTCCCGGACATCGACCCACACCCCTTGGGGGGGCGCATGTAGACGTCCTCACTTAGCTCGGACTAGATAAACGCCTGCTCGGCATCAAAATGGCATAAATCCAATCCCAACTCACACGCGATGGCAGCCAGCAAATAAATACTCGCAACGGATGGACACGGGGAATAGGTCTCGAAATAGTCAACTCCTGCACGCTGCCCAAAGCCTCTCGCTACCAACCTGGCTTTTGCCCGCACTACTCTGCCAAATTCGTTAACCTTCCAAGAATAGACCCATTTAGCAGAGATCACGTTGATACCATTTCGTTGCTACGTGCCTCTACCCTTCTCGTCGATCACAGCACCGAACGTCTTGGCGTGGTACAGACCGTCAAACTCAGTGTCCATAGCGTGAAACCACACGTCTCCATGTTCATCCTCGCACGCTTCGCGATACGAGTCGGGCGTTACCAACTCACTCACAGGGCATGAAGGCAGTTCAGGGGCGGGCATGTGCGGCGGAGACTGGTCGGCAATGACCATGGCGATATTCTCCCGAGCAGCTAGCATCGAAACGAAGCCATGCTGCGTACCCATGCCCCCCTGCTGCCGCGACGCCGACCGCGTCACCGCCGGCGTCACCCGCGGTTGCTGCTGCTGCTGCACCGGCACCTCCGACACAGGGGGCGGAGGTGCAGGCGAGGAGTCTGGCGATGCAACGGTTGCGGGCGGCGCAGGGGGAAGAGCCACGGGCAAAGACTCCGGCGGTGTAACAGTCGCTGGCGTCGGCTCCTGCTGCTGCGGTACAGACGACGCAGCAGGCAGGGGCGTAGGCGAAGACTCTGGCGTTACACCAGTCGATGGCGTCGACGGCTGGTACCACACCTCGAAGCCCCGCGGCGCTTGCGGTGGCTGAGCTGGGTCACCGACAGCCCCCCCCTTGGCCGGCGACGGAGGTCCGGCTATGGCGGTCCCTCCATCGAACGGCGCGCGCCGCAAGCCCCACGTCACATCGGTCGAGTAGCTCGCGATGCCGGGTGGCGACAACATGATATTGCTGCAATCCGAGGCATGGTCGTTGCCGGAGTTCAGGTAGAAGCATCGCTTGCCCTTCGGCTCTGACTTAGCCGCCCGCTTGGCCTTGTGGCGTCCCGGCATCATGAATGGAAGCACCGGGCCCCTGTAAGGCCTCTCGGGGAACTTTTCGAACGAGCACATCATGTCGGGCTTTTCATCCACCCGCACCATGAGGTTGAGCGCGTCGCACATCCACGTCCATGCTTCCGGCCACGTGCGACCGTAGTTGAACGCCTTGGCCGGAAACTCCACACCATCGAACATAGTCTGGAACTCCAAGAACGCGGCCTGGCCTCCTTCGGCAACAAGACCTAGCTTCCGCTCCACCGCCCGTTGCGCTTCGGACCGTCGACGGACGTGAACTCGCGGCGGATGTTGTTCTCGGCCATCAGCCTTTGGAACTCGGTGTTAGTGAATTCAGTGACGTTGTCCGTGCGAAGGCATTGAGGTTTCCCGTAGGCATTTACGACCGCCAGGAAAGTGCGCAAACCGAGGGTGACGGTGGCCGCACTCTTGTCCGGCAGAAATGCATGTTGTTGTTGTCGTCGTCGACGATCATCAAACAGTACCAAGCGCCTCCCGACGACGTCGGCATAGGTCCTGCGAGGTCGGCGAACAGGCGCTGCATCCGCTTCTCAGCACGGCACGATGTGGATTTTGCGATGGCTTCGCGGATCCCCTTCCCCTCCGCGCACCCATCGCAATACACCAAACGTCCCGTCACCTTGATGCCCATTTGACGAGCAGTCTCACGTAAAACGGCATCGTGGGCGTGGCCAAGAGAACAGTGCAGGTCATTAACGTCGATCCATCTCTGCCCACCAGGCCTCAGCACTGCAGCAGCAAGGGCGGGGGGTTTCTGGTGCCGCGCTACACAAGTGGCCTCGACGTAGTTGCCGAACTTCTCCTTGCGGAAAAACACGCGTCCGTTGAGCATGTGCTCCCCTTTGTGGTCAAGGGTAATTACGTGCTCCTCTTGGATCACATTGAAAGAGCACAGGTCGAAAGGGACCCCAGGCACATATGCCACATTCCCAAGAGTCACTGCTACATTCTCAGCACAGTGCATCACTAGATCGACACAACCGAAAAACTCTACCTCCATTCTCTTTCCATCACCTATGATCAAACACTTCTCATCGGGGGTAGGGGGTCTCTTGCTGTAAAAACATGCCCAATCACCAGTGCAATGGATTGACGCAGCGCTATCTCCAATCAGGATCTTACTCCCAGCCCTTGTTGGCCTCACAAGACCATCACCAACAGAAATATCATGCCACTTGCCTAAATACGTCAAATGCGCCACGAAGAGGGTGGGCCACTTGACCTGCTGCTCGCTGCTGGACGTCGCTTGGCTTTCTATAGTCGAGGAAAGCGGTCCGCCCTCGTAAGCTCCCCCGGCTCCTTCACTTCCCGACTCTGGTTGACCTTGTACTCCGCCGCCCACACCGCCCCCGTCCCATTTCGGTTCGCCGCCGCCCACACCGCCCCCGCCCCAGTTCGATTCGCCGCCGCCCACACCGCCCCCGTCCCATTGCTGTATGCCTCCACCCACATCGCCCCCAGCCAATTCGTCGCCGTGAATTACGAAGCCAGTTTGTTGCTGAGGCCAAGCTCCCGGTGGTGGTGGGGCACTGCTGTAGTACTCCCGAGGGGCCGGAAGGCCATGCGGCGGGGCCGCGACAATGTTTGCATGCATACGGGTGGGCGGGGCAGTACGACACTGCCTGGCCGTGTGGCCGTAGGCTCCACAAGTACCGCACGCCTCTGGGAAAGCATTCGACGCTGTGCAAATCGCGGACTTGTGCCCGAGGGAACGCATTGTCGGATGGTAAAAAGCTATTTTGAATCATACGAAGAATTAACGTCTTGAATTTGTATGAAATATTGAAATATATTGTTTTTCCCCTTTTGCAATACCATCATGGTTCATGGTGTTAGATTTATCGTGTTCACATGCCCATGCCAAACCATCGATGAATGTATGCACTGGTATGGTACAGATCCAAAACAGGATGTATATGTTCGAGGCCATGCAGATGATACGGCCCTCCCCCGGAAACAGGAGCTAAACTAAACAGATCAGGAACATGTCTTCCCTAAAGGATCTACTGTATGTAGTAGATCATACAGTAAAGGTCAGTTGTTGTCTGTCTGGTGTATGGTAAATGCGTGTTTTGCGATCTAGCGATAAAAAAAGGCAGTCAGTGCATATTCCAAACCAAACTTGTGGGTTGACTAATATCAGTAGTAGTGCAGTGTAATCATCTGTTGTAGTGACACCGTGACCCCTCGATCAGGACGTGTAAACGAATAATGGGTGTATTTATATCATACGTACGTGTAACATTTTTCACACTTTAGAGACACTCGGTTCAATTCGACTTCTTCTGATGAAAAGGTCTGGGGGTGTTCATCTCTGTCTGGCGGGGTGGGCCTCGGGCCCTCTTGAGCAGAAGTCTTCACTGTAGACGCTGTCTGTGCTGTTATATATGTATGCTGGTGTAAGTTTTTCACACCCTGTACAGCTACGATAGCGGTCAGCTGTCTGGCAGACAGCTATTGTTTCGAAAAGCTACGCAGCTAGCTGCCTGCAGACAGCTATGGTTGCAAAAAGCTGCGCAGCTAGCTGTCTACAGACATCTATTGTTTTGAGAAGCTACGCAGCTAGCTGTCTACAGACTTTCAAAAGGCTGCACAGCTAGCTGCCTGCAGACAGCTATTGCTTTGAGGAGCTGAGCAGCTAGCTGTCTACATACAGCTATTGTTCCGAGATGCTGCGCAGCTAGCTGTCTACAGACCGCTATTGTTTTGAGAAGCTGCGCAGCTAGCTGTCTACAGACAGCTACTGTCAGCTTAGCTACCAATACAGCTAGTATACTACAATACGATTCCACAAGAGTTGACGCCACTCAGAAATAAAAAAACAAACGAAACACTGAACACTCATCAACTCCACAGCTCATCCCGCGACTTTCTCATTAGCTATAGCTGTCTACAGACAGCTAAGCTATATCTGTCTATTAATAGTAGACGGCTATTGTTCCGAGGAGCTGCGCAGCTAGCTGCCCGCAGACAGCTATTTTTTCGAGAAGTTACGCAGCTAGCTGTCTACAGACAGCTATTGTTTAAAAAAACTGCGCAGCTAGCTGTCTACAGACAGCTATTGTTTCGAGAATCTGCGCAGCTATTGTTTCGAGAAGCTACGCAGCTAGCTGCCAACCGACAGCTACATGCCCTGGACAGCTATACACAGCTAATAGCGATAGCGGTTAGCGATAGCTGTAAAAAGTGTGAAGTTTTTCTTCGTCGTGATGATGATGATGATGATGATAAATGGTGATGATGAGGATAGTGATGGTGATGGTAATGATGAGGATGATGATGAGGAGGCGGAGGATGATGATGATGATGGTGGTGAGGATGATGATGACGATGATGATGGTGATCATGGTGAGGAGGACGAAGAAGAGGACGATGATTATGATGATGATGATGATGATGCTGATGATGGTGGTGGTGGTGATAATGATGACCACGACGATGATGAGGATGATGATGAGGAGGCGGAGGAGAAGGAGGATGATGATGAGGATGAGGATGACGATGATGATGGTGGTGATGGTGGTGATGATGATGACGATGATGATGACGATGATGCTTATGGTCACGATGATTATGGTGGACATGATGGTCACGCTGATCCTGGTGACCATTGACCCTGATTATGATGATCGCAATGATGATAAGGGTCGTTAGTAGTATCGAAGGACTTTGTCCTAAATTTCATATTTCCCATGGTTTCGTCTCGCGCAATTTTGTTATATTTCCAGATTTTTCTGATAGTTTTTTCCCATACTTCATCAATTAAACTTTCCTGATATTTTTCCATCTGTTCAGTTTCCATAATATGGACTAGTTACTGTTGTTCCAGTTTTTCCTGTTTTTCTTTGAAAACACAATGTGAAACATATGGTAAAACGCTCCCCGATAATAACCGCACTAAGGAGGAGGATAACGATAACTAAGAAGATGGCATGATTATCTTGATGATGGTGATATCGATGACGACGGTGAGATTATAATGACAATTATCATAACGCTGATCATGATGGTCATGGTTCTGGCGATCACGATTATCAGAAAGGTGGTGATGAGCCGACGATTTTCATGATGATCACGATCATCATGATGGTCATGATGACGATGCCTACCAGAAGGTACCCCTTTTCGGCGAAATGGGCCGCGCTGGACGATGATATATATGATTGCTTCCCGTGTCTCGCGAAAACCACTAGTAATATTAGAGAGCATTTACCGTAGCGGGAAAGGGCGGGAAGTTTAGCTCTGAAGCCTGAAAAGCAAGGGTTAGGGTATAGGTCTCTATAGTTGGCCTACAGACATGAGCACTGTGTAGCATTTTATGTAGGAATTCGCGCAGTAGGATACCAGGTACTATTCGATAACTGTCGTAAACTTGTGTGGGCTGGTTGGTTGGATAATATGGACAATCGTAGACAGACATGAATCTCTGTCAGCGGTCGGTCGCAGAACCCCTCTTCGGCCAGCTAGCCGTGGAAACAACTCTTTGTTTTGTTCATGAATCCCTGCTCGCCCCCGCCCACGAGTAGAGCCCCGTACTACTGTAGTTGGTACTATTTATTTTTCCATCACAACCCTTCCCAGCCTCCTCTACATTTCCAGTGCAACCACTCACTGCAACCTCCCAACACGATGGCGCTCTTCCCCATCCCCTCTCAATCACGCCAACAATTGAGTACCTCTCCACAAACTCCTGACTTCCTTCGTTCAATATTCCAAATTTATTTGCGTTGTGTAAATTACATATATATGTATATAAACTTGCGGAATTCACGTGGTGAAGGTTTGAAGCTAACGAGTATTCTTCTCATGGTGTAAATTCGAAGCTCGCATTCTTCACACGGTGCTATTTAGAAACTCGCATTTTTCGCTGGTGGGAAATGGTTGAATAAAACCAGTTTCGGCTCGACGAGGCTACAGAAAAGATGGGCACCCACGACGCGAAAGCAAGCATTACCCTACTAAACGCAGTATGCAGACCACTGCACCTTATATAATGAGATGAGTATACCATATGCACTCACTCTCCGTCTTGATAGATGACGTGCCGTTTTTCCTTATACCTGGTAGATGAGTGTGTCGGGATCTCGAGTATAATCGAAATGAAATATATGGGGGATCTGACGCCCGAAAACAGATATATATATATATATATATATATAGGTAGGCCCCCCTCTCCCCCGCCCCTCCCTCCATATACATATCAAAGTATCACACGCAGCTTGCAAATACACAATTCGACAAAATCCTCGATATCACAGCGGATGTGCTTTACAAATGTTTTCCTCGACATCAGTAACGCCTCTCACAAGAAGGGGCACTGCGCTCTTAAATAATATAAAATGAAGGCGGACACGATGTATCTAATCCCTACCGGTAGCACACGGTGCGCTCCGTATCACCTCCTCGTGGTGATGCGAAACACGGCTTGTTCTGGGCGCGGCCCTCGCATGATGTCATACACACTCGCATATCGTGTCCTGTTATAGGCTCGAAACGTACTCCCCGTGGCCCATAAACACGTTTTTCTTCTAACTGAGAAACGCACGCCAGCCTGCCTGCCCACCGGTCCTAGCGTTACTCTCTGCCCCCACGCCGTTCCGGGGACACGGACCGCGACCCCTGGCATTTTCAACTCCTCGGCAATTGTTTCGTTTCCGCGGTAATGTAGGATATCGACGATATCAGCGTCATTCATTTACAAATTGAATAGTGTCAAAGGCATCAATTTAAAGCCACAATCACGGGGAACCGAGTGGCGGTATTTTTTCATGTGTTTGTAAGAGATGAAACCGTACGATCACGGTAACGGTACCACGGTAACTGAAAACAAACAAACATTCCCGTGGTATCGTTACCGTGGCCCTTCCGCGGTGTCTCTTGGGCATATCGAAAAACAAAAGAAAGACCCTATTCGATTCCCCGTGATTGTGGTTAGGTTATCATGTTCTTGGCACTGTTCGCTCTTCATGAATGGCGCTTACATCGTCCATCTCCGGCGGTTTGCCGTGGTTCGCGGGGAAAGTACCGAGGAGAGCCCTGGTATTTTTCACTTGGGAAATAAATTTATGTTTTGGCAAACGAGGAATCCATATTATTAATTGTTGTTAGTCTGTCTGTCTGTCTGGAATCATGGTCTTGCGATCCAGAGCGCTTGGGCCCAGCCTTACCCCATGGGTAGGGAGACTAGGTGCCACAACCAGTCGAACGCCGCATCCCATCCGTCACCGAGTCCTGGTCATCGCGTGCTGAGCATCGCCACAATCCCAACAACAATGCTACAATCAGCCAATAGGCTTCGCGTTTATAGGATAAACAAATGTATAGCCACAGTTAGGTAGAAAATGTCCAGTGCCCTCTGAAACGGATAGTTATTTGCCCAGTCGGCAGAGTTGAGCCGTCCTTCATAATTGTCAGCCACAGCAGCAAGGCTGGCATTATCTCACCGCATTGCTATCCCGCGCGTGGTATATTGCCTGAGGGGTTGTCGGCAATGCTCAGCACACGACGGCCAGGACTCGACGCGACGTGAGACGTAGTGTCCCGATTGTTGTGCCTTGTACTCTCTCTACCGATGTGGCGAGGCGGAACTGAAACGTTCTGGATCGCGAGACTCGCGAGAACGTGACGACGGTACTCGGAGTGTGCTGTGGTGTACCAATCTGAACGGAAATATGAGGTCCATTGTTGATTAATTGTAGATTTCAAAAAGCCCTTACATTGCCGCCCGTTGTCAACAATACATTCCAGCAGGGGCATGCGATGCAACGATATTCTCAAGCACCATACCACCACGAACAACAGCAGAAGAAGCAGCAGCAGCAGCCGCATCAAATGCAGCTACCACCGACACACCACCAGCACCAAAAGCACCACCACCAACACCACCGCCAGCTCACAGACAGGCGGACCTGGCACATGGACTCGCATAGGCTATACAATACATAAACAGAAACACGAATTCAGCCTAAAATATCAAATAGAATTGCTGCTGTTCAACAAGGAGTAATTGATTGGCCTTGACACATATCTAGGCAGCGAAGTTGCTGACTTCCTATATGGGATTACAATTATGGCAGACGCTTAGACGTTTTTAGTCAAAATCCATGCCAGAGGCCGCTGGCTCATTCTAGAATATTGTTGCTGAATGGAACCATCGACGTCCCACCACACCAGGGGAGGATAGGGCCTCATCTCCGGATCACAAAGCTCTCCATATATCTACAACAACTGTATTCAACCGGGGACAAAACCAGTGATATCCCTCGTGGGCACCACCTTGCACGGTGTGAAAAACCCATCCACATAGACTGACCACTGTTTGTCTGAGGCCCGGGATGTTCATGACATGCCAGTGGCACTTGGAGACGACAGGGTCCAATCTCTTGACCAAATGTCCTTTCATACATCTACAACTCCAACAACCCGGGTACCAAAACGGCAATGGTCCTTATATTTCCGTTCAGATTGATGATGCATCACAGCATACTGCGAGTACTACTGTCGTCACGGTATCGCGAGTCTCGCGATCCAGAGCGTTTCAGTCCCGCCTCGCAGCATTGGTAGCGAGAGTGCGAGTTAAAGCTACCATAATATTCGCCAGAGGTATGTGGTATTCTCCTGCCGGAATGCTTATGCGAGATCGACGATAAAGATCATGATACACATACATTTTCAACTGGCATATACCATGCTCGACGATGCTCAATCCAACTTATAAAAACGTAGATCAGTGAGTGGGGTCATGACCTCGGGCCTGTGACCACGGCTTGAAGCCTGCTTCCCAAGCGACCGCGAGCGAGCGGTTTCGCCTTTTCTGTGAATATGACACTACAAGTTGCATTCCGAGCCTTCTATGCAGAACAGGGTATACCCTCTCACAAACTGGACAGAAACAGCACACCACACCCCGTGAACACACTGACCATTTCTTCGGAGTAAAACCAAACAATCTCGAAACAACCGCTCAAACCCCCAGCGCAAACGAATAGCGTCGTTACCGGATCGTAGAGCAAGGAGGGGGTCGAACCATACTTACCACAGAGGATGGCAGCACCACCAGCGGAAACGAATAACAGCAAACGGTTCTTCGACAGTAGACTTGCCATTTGTTTTGTCACAAAAAGAGGAGGTTATAACCATTTTTGTCGCCAGAGCTTTTTGAGTGTGTGTAGGCTACGAATACGGACCTCTGTGTGCATACAGTAGTACTGTTGTAGTATGGGGTAGGTATATACAATCAAGATCGTATTATTATGATTTCTGGTGCGAAGTGGGAGGAGTGCGTGTGTGTGTTGTGTGTTTTAGTGGAAGCCGGGATCGTTGGCTTAAGCAGGAAGCCGAGATCGTTGCGTAGCAAAAAAGGAACAGCACCAGGCTTCCCACGTGGTCCCCACCGTAGTTATATTGGTTGGTGTCTTTCGGTCTGGCTGTCGGTATGGCGCCMACCGGCACATGGGACGACAACCGATCAGATTTGTACGGTCTTGACTGAGATCCAGAGCCAGCCCACGACGAGTGCCAACCCTCCCCGGGAAACACCACCAGGAAAAGAGGGGAGCCCGCCCCTACTATATTAGCGCACGAGTAGACAGAACGGCAGTAGAGTAGAACAGTGGTTGCTTCGTGGAGCTCTTCTTGTCGTGTATAACGATCTCAGCAGAGAGAAAACAGCTCTTCATATCTACTGCTATGTATGTCCTTCCAACCGTATACGGTAGAATCTACCCGCGCAAGATCCATATCCGAAACAAATGCCGGTGAATCTTTGCAGCAAAAGCAGCGATTCCACCTGCAGCATACATAACATCCACAACTCTCTAGGGCAGAGGAACCCGGGGGCGCTGTGTCCCTGTTTGGGTTGTCGCCGGGCCTTTTGAGTGTGTGTAGGCTACGAATACGGACTCTGTGACATACAGCAGTAGTACTGTTGTTAGTAGTAGAGAGGTAGTAGATATACTGTAGAATAGATGCTATTCTGATTTCTGGTGGCGAAGTGCGAGAGGAGTGAATTTGTGTGTGTGTTGTTGTTCTGGTGGGAAGTCGAGATCGTTGCTTAAGAGCGAGCTTGCGTTACGTGGCTATGGATGCGTAAGCAACAAAAAAGGAACTAGCACCAGGGCTTCCCACGTGGCCCCCCACCGTAGTACTAGCCTGGCCCGACGCCGCTTAGCTTCACAGAGCGGACGGGATGTGGAGCGATCTACGTGGCATGGGCGTTACTAAAGAAGAGACACTTTGGCGCCCATTTACGAGTCCAATGTTGGATATGACACGGGCGGGGGTCTCTGTTTGGCCCTCTTTTTTAGCAGTTTGATCAGGGGATGGGACCCTGTTGTCCCTGCGGGAGTTGCTGCCCAGGACAACGCCGAGGTTCTGCAGCACCCGGGGACGATGAGACCCCGTCACCGGATCAGAAATCCTGGGATATGTTTCAAACTTGACCGACCCGGGGACGAACACGAATAATCCACGTGTCGATACCACCCCGCAAGGTGTGGGAAACCCAACCTCACGTATCTGCTTTTAGGTCTAGCTAGGCTCATGGTTGAAGTTCCGCCGTATTCATGGTGTACAAAGCCCCATACCCGGGCCATAAATCCTTCCTTACACGTAAAAATGTAAGAGCCCAGGGACAAAAACGGACACCACCCGGGTCTATACCGCCCTGCAAGGTGTAGAAACCCCGGCCGCATTTGCTGATTTATGAGTCGCTGGGGCTCATGGGGCCAGCGCGCGGCGCGAGTTGCCCCTCGGAATAACAGCGATGCCCCGTCGCGCCCGGGGAGGATAAGGACCCATCCCCGAATCAAACATCCTTCCATACATCTTCCCCACACGGTGTGGAAACCTCAATCCTACGANGGCGGACCTGGCACATGGACTCGCATAGGCTATACAATACATAAACAGAAACACGAATTCAGCCTAAAATATCAAATAGAATTGCTGCTGTTCAACAAGGAGTAATTGATTGGCCTTGACACATATCTAGGCAGCGAAGTTGCTGACTTCCTATATGGGATTACAATTATGGCAGACGCTTAGACGTTTTTAGTCAAAATCCATGCCAGAGGCCGCTGGCTCATTCTAGAATATTGTTGCTGAATGGAACCATCGACGTCCCACCACACCAGGGGAGGATAGGGCCTCATCTCCGGATCACAAAGCTCTCCATATATCTACAACAACTGTATTCAACCGGGGACAAAACCAGTGATATCCCTCGTGGGCACCACCTTGCACGGTGTGAAAAACCCATCCACATAGACTGACCACTGTTTGTCTGAGGCCCGGGATGTTCATGACATGCCAGTGGCACTTGGAGACGACAGGGTCCAATCTCTTGACCAAATGTCCTTTCATACATCTACAACTCCAACAACCCGGGTACCAAAACGGCAATGGTCCTTATATTTCCGTTCAGATTGATGATGCATCACAGCATACTGCGAGTACTACTGTCGTCACGGTATCGCGAGTCTCGCGATCCAGAGCGTTTCAGTCCCGCCTCGCAGCATTGGTAGCGAGAGTGCGAGTTAAAGCTACCATAATATTCGCCAGAGGTATGTGGTATTCTCCTGCCGGAATGCTTATGCGAGATCGACGATAAAGATCATGATACACATACATTTTCAACTGGCATATACCATGCTCGACGATGCTCAATCCAACTTATAAAAACGTAGATCAGTGAGTGGGGTCATGACCTCGGGCCTGTGACCACGGCTTGAAGCCTGCTTCCCAAGCGACCGCGAGCGAGCGGTTTCGCCTTTTCTGTGAATATGACACTACAAGTTGCATTCCGAGCCTTCTATGCAGAACAGGGTATACCCTCTCACAAACTGGACAGAAACAGCACACCACACCCCGTGAACACACTGACCATTTCTTCGGAGTAAAACCAAACAATCTCGAAACAACCGCTCAAACCCCCAGCGCAAACGAATAGCGTCGTTACCGGATCGTAGAGCAAGGAGGGGGTCGAACCATACTTACCACAGAGGATGGCAGCACCACCAGCGGAAACGAATAACAGCAAACGGTTCTTCGACAGTAGACTTGCCATTTGTTTTGTCACAAAAAGAGGAGGTTATAACCATTTTTGTCGCCAGAGCTTTTTGAGTGTGTGTAGGCTACGAATACGGACCTCTGTGTGCATACAGTAGTACTGTTGTAGTATGGGGTAGGTATATACAAGAATCTATTCTGATTTCTGGTGCGAAGTGCGAGGAGGAGTGAGTTTGTGTGTGTGTGTTTTGGTGGAAGCCGAGATCGTTGGCTTAAGCAGGAAGCCGAGATCGTTGGCTTAAGCAAAAAAGGAACACCACCAGGGCTTCCCACGTGGCCCCCCACCGTAGTACTAGCCTGGCCCGACGCCGCTTAGCTTCACAGAGCGGACGGGATGTGGAGCGATCTACGTGGCATGGGCGTTACTAAAGAAGAGACACTTTGGCGCCCATTTACGAGTCCAATGTTGGATATGACACGGGCGGGGGTCTCTGTTTGGCCCTCTTTTTTAGCAGTTTGATCAGGGGATGGGACCCTGTTGTCCCTGCGGGAGTTGCTGCCCAGGACAACGCCGAGGTTCTGCAGCACCCGGGGACGATGAGACCCCGTCACCGGATCAGAAATCCTGGGATATGTTTCAAACTTGACCGACCCGGGGACGAACACGAATAATCCACGTGTCGATACCACCCCGCAAGGTGTGGGAAACCCAACCTCACGTATCTGCTTTTAGGTCTAGCTAGGCTCATGGTTGAAGTTCCGCCGTATTCATGGTGTACAAAGCCCCATACCCGGGCCATAAATCCTTCCTTACACGTAAAAATGTAAGAGCCCAGGGACAAAAACGGACACCACCCGGGTCTATACCGCCCTGCAAGGTGTAGAAACCCCGGCCGCATTTGCTGATTTATGAGTCGCTGGGGCTCATGGGGCCAGCGCGCGGCGCGAGTTGCCCCTCGGAATAACAGCGATGCCCCGTCGCGCCCGGGGAGGATAAGGACCCATCCCCGAATCAAACATCCTTCCATACATCTTCCCCACACGGTGTGGAAACCTCAATCCTACGAGCTGATTTATGATTGGCTGGGGCTCATGAAACCAGCGTGCTGCCAGAATTTCCCCTTGGGGCAACGTCGAGGGTCCAACGAACCCGGGGACGAGAAGGTCGCATATCTGCAATATAACTCCTTCCATACACCTACAACTCCAACAACTCGGGAACGAAAACGGGAACCCCCCGA
Source organism: Saccharina japonica (assembly GCA_008828725.1). Classification (NCBI taxonomy): domain Eukaryota; class Phaeophyceae; order Laminariales; family Laminariaceae; genus Saccharina; species Saccharina japonica. The sequence continues at coordinate 133,158 of MEHQ01000344.1, forward strand.
GTCCGTACCTCCCCATAAAGTGTGGAGACCCCGACCCCAGTGGCTGATTTCAGGTTTGGCCGGGGCTCATTGTCTCGATGTACCACCGGACCCGGGGATAATAACGCTCCATCTCCGGATTATGACTTCTTCCAGACGTATACAGCCCCAACAACCCGGGGACTAGAACGGACACCCTGCGGGTCGGTTCCACCCCGCACGGTGGTGCTTACATTGCCGTTCAGAGCGGTAAATCACGGCACACTGCGAGTACCGCCACACAGTGTCACCTGATAGGTGGGAAACGCAGGGCTAGCGCCACGGGCGGGGCGTGGCCGTACCGCTAGTTAAACTAAAAGCAACATGCAGACAACAACAAAAACAGTGCTTGGTATGGAGTGACTCAGCGTGCGTCATGCACCAAAGAGGAAAGAGCGCAGACTCGACGAGGATCAAGCTGTAGACCATAATCCTGTTGCACTGGATTGTGGGCAGGCGTACATGTAATGGTATGGGCTAGGAAGGCCGGTAATTACCTCATATAAGTAATTGGTCCGTTTTCGTATAACTTGGATGACATGCGTATTCGGGGTATTTATAAGATCGGAGGGCCATACTTGAAGCCCGTCCCGGGGCAGATGTCATCTAGTTCAGGGATTAATAAAAGCAGCTTCTCTTCTACGCTGGATTCTACGGAAAGTGAGTAAGACCAAGGATGCAGAATAGACAAACCTGCAAGGGGATACTCTGTGTCTCACCCAGTCTTATAACACGCGGCGTCGTCGGCAAAACACGAACCTTATAACATGCAGCTGATGAAGGGTGGATTAACCGCTGTGTACAGCTGGAAATCCGATTAAGGCAAGTTATTGAAATTCACGGTGCGGGGACTTGTCCGTGGAGCTTCAAGCTCTCTGTTGTCAGTATCATTTTAAAATAGATAATGATGATGCCCGAAGGCCGATGTATTGATGAAGCTCCCAGTGGAAGAACTCTGGTAGAGAAGCGAGGGGCATAGGACTGGAGAGGACGAGAAGGGGCGATCGCCTTGCTCTCAAAATTGTCCACGATGAAAACATAAAAATGGAGGACCCCATACATACGTAGTAGCTGGCACACCCGTCGACGACAAACAAACCCGTTCTGTTAGTTTTGCACCGCGTGCTGGGTCCACCACGATGTTTCACGTTATGTATTTACTTCCTTACGCGTAAGGGTTTTCTTTTTACTTCCATGGGAGTTTTTTTACTTCCATGTGAAGCAATTTTACTTCCATGGAGGAAAAATTCCGTATAAAGAGGGCCTTCGGTCACTATTAATAGACAGGTCTATACTGTAGTGTCGTTCCGCGCTGCGCGCTACACGGTTTATAATATCCCATTTGTAAGTGGTTCACGTTTTCGTAATCGGGATGGGCCCACTTTGGGCAGGACGGTGTACCAAGTGGGATCAGGGGGTGGACTCACGGAAGCTTCTGTCGCTTCCATGTTCTACTTAAAAACTTCCAAGGAAGTTGAATGTAGTCCCATGGAAGTAACCAAAATTCCATGGGAACTTCCATGGAAGTAAAAACTCAAAAGATAAATAATGTAGGAGATCGCGCGTGCTGGGGGTCTTGAGAGCTCTGTCTTCGATCGACCAGCACGCATACGCACACTCGCTCACTCCACTTCACTTCTCCCTCTCCTCTTGATCCTATCCTATCGGAATAAACTGATATTCAAAACAGGCCTTGAGCGTCATCAGTATTTCGTATTCGAAGCGTATGTTCTTCTGAGAGCTGAATGAAGATTTAAGATTCACCAACAGCCAGTCGGTTGACGCCGACCGCTAGTAGGCGTTGCCTCTGCTGCGGGCTGCCTGGACTACTGCGAACTCAGGAGCCGAGCACACACGCCCACTGCTGAGTTTCCGCTAAGACCCGCACTAACAGATCTGCCAGAGTAAGCATGCAAGTTCAACACCTATTAATATTAGTAGTAGTAGTAGTAGTAGTAGTAGTAGTAGTAGTAGTAGTAGTAGTAGTAGTAGTAGTAGTAGTAGTAGTAGTAGTAGTAGTAGTAGTGTCGATGCCAACATTAGACGCATGCTACTACTACTGTAGATGCACCAATTGTTTTTTGAGGTTCCTTCCTTGAGAGATCTATACTAATAAGTTTTTTTTTTTTTTATGATTTTGATGGGGAAAAAAAAGCGCAACGCGGCGAAAAATCACTCACATGGCTACGACGTACTCATTTCATATGTACAGTATATTATTTACCCTCAAAAGCGTATTTGCAGAAAAAAATGAAACTGATTGGCATATCGACGATTTCCGTCTGTCCCCGGCTTCGGAAAACAAATATATCATCCCCCCAATTATTATATTTTGTTCGGTTACGGAATCCCGTCCTTCAGAAAAAAAAATACCCGAAAAGCGCCACCAACACGCGTCATTATACTAGAAACACTAAAAAGTAAAAAGATAGTACGATACTTCGGATACGAACGAACTTTGAACATGTGTTGTTCCGTTGTTAATGTTCGCTCGGCATGGCCTAGTCCGCCGGTGCTACAGTAGCTACATACTACAACACACACCGAGAAAGACACATGTCGTGTCCGCAGTTTCGTCTACTTATCATTACAGCGTTATCGCTGGCCTTGATCTATTGTTGGGGGGGGGGGTGTACTTCGTACTCATGCATGGCCGTAGTCATATGACCATAGACCCTCGCATCCCACAATGCCGGGACGGAGCATGCTGGGTTTTCAGCCAACCAGGCAGACATTGCTGCACCAAGCGCGAAGGCGCCGTGAGGTGTTGGGCGAGTCGCATGAGGGTGAGCTGCATCCTCTAAGAACCGCTTCTGAGGCAGACTTGCATATGGACGACAGTTTCAATGAGTTAATTCTAATTTCTGGTGTGGCCACTTCCGGGGGGGGGGGGGGCTCCATTTGTTGCTCGCCTTAGCATTTGACCAGTTGACCACGCATCCCTTTCGAGACGGAGCACCGTTCCTACTCCATAATAGAGACACCTCCAACACTTGGACAACATTTGGGGGCGAGGGGGGCGGTGTACTCATGTTGTGCACGGCCGTAGTCATATGACCATAGACCCTCGCATCCCTACAATGCCGGGACGGGGGGGGGCTATCTCAAAATCACGGAACACCCTCCCCAAACCCAATCCCCAACCCCTAGCTCCCTGCACGTCAACAACATCATACCAAACAACCGGCACAACTGATGTCTATCCTCGGGTTCATGCCTTGTACTACTGTACCATATAATACGGCAGCGACACCTTGACCCCACTCGCTCGAGCAAACACATCGCTACGTACTACCTATATACTATTAATAGTATACTACACGGAGGTGCCTCCGTTTCCCGCCGTTTACAAGTATCCATCTCCTTTGCGGTGCGCTAAGCGCGGTTGATCTCGCGCGGTCATAACATCTCGCGGTCGCTGCATCCCCGGCGGTCGACCAACCATACACACGGCACCCTTTACTCCTACGGCTGACTATAGAGTTGACATCGGAAGCAACGCCCGACGAATACGATGTAGGTCAAACCAGACGGTCGGCGTCCTCAACATCACACACTACAACCAGCAGGGGAGGTGGGAAACCGAAGAAACGACATCCTATTTTACGGGTGGGCATCTATCATACGTGTTCACTTAAAGCAAGACGAGCGTATACCTTGTACATTTCACTTGGTACGAATTACTGGCTGGCATTATTTTGGGTACAAGACACCCACCATTTGCGCCAGGGCTATATGGGACGCCTCGAGCATGCTATCAATACTACCGGTACTCCTGCTGTTGTACACGACACGGATGCTAAGCACCCGAGCGAGCGCAACGTTAGAAAACAAAATGCCGTGCACCTACGGTGAGTCATTGAAAGAAGTCGGTCCTAAAGTTGTAGTTTACCCCTGTTAATAGTAGAGCTACCAGGAAAATAACCTTTCGTGAGCTGTTTTCTCGAAAATGGTGTGCACCACTTAAGAAGCCGAGTGGTGTGCCCGAGAACGAAACCTCTTTTGCTAAAAAAAACAACAAAAAAAACAAGAAAATAATAAAAGTTACGGCAACTTCACAATGTCCTGGCCTAAAGAAATATAACACGTTAACGTATCAACACAAAGCAATATCGGGGGGCTATACCCCTCAGGTTCGGCTTTCTCCTACTAATACATCCCCGACATTGTACTGGAACTACTACCCTACACTCCACGACAGGGTAGGCGAAATGTTACAGGACGTCAACGAAAAATTACAGCAAAGAGGGTAGGAACTGTTGCTATTCCACAGTATCATACCTGGTACGCGACAAGCCGATTGCAACATGTATCAGGGGCGATGTTTAGCAAATAGGGGATACCAGCACTACTCTACAGGTCACCCCGGTGAAAATTCTGGTGGTGAGCTTGTACTCGAATAGATACACCCTGCTACACGCAAACGTTTCCAGCTTTAAAAAAAAAAACGACAAAGGACCCAAAAATAACTTCACTACGACGAGTAGTCGAGAGTAGATCGTCTGTAACAATACTTGGGCCGCAGCACCGCATTTTGGCGTGATGGTGTCCGGACGGCGGTGCCGCTGCCGCTGCTGCTGCTGCAACTACCGAAATTACGAGGAGGAGCCTGTCACCCCGGCTCCGAATGGGAGTAGAAGGTCAGCCGATAGGGCATATTTACGCTGTGCTCTCTGTGCGTTCAAAACCCCGCCCCTGCTCCGTGTTGACCACAACAGGGCAAAAGGGCAAATCAGACCAGGCGAGGGAATCGAAACGAAACGGAACGGAACGACTCAGAACGGATCGAATCGAATCGAATGGAAATAAAACGAATCGAATCGAAACCGGAAAGCAAAACAATACGATAATGGAAAGCAAAACAAAACGATCCCAGAAAGAAAAACCAAACAGAACCCACCTCTCGACTAACCTAACCGCCCATTGTCACTGAATCAACCAACCCCACCCGATCACACACCGTCAAACAGCGGGATCCAAGCCCGCCCCTCGCCCCCCGCCCCCCCTTACCCTCGCGATAAAAAGCTATCCGCCATACGTAACGTCTCGATTACAGTAGAGAACCGCAAGACCCCGAAAGAAACAAAACGAGTACGTCCATACCCGCCTATCAGAGTTCATCCTAAAAATAAATGAAAAAAACAACGGAGGGAGGAAACAATCCCACGGAACAAAAAGGGTAATAACTGGGTATTTCATCCGTTTGTTCGTTCCTTGCGCTCCTCCTCTCTTCCTAGATCCTATCTTCCCGCCTTCCTTCCTTCCTTCCTTCTGCCTCTTCTTATACCCCCCCCCGTTCGTTCCTTCCTTCCTTCCCCACACGAATCCCTCCTGTCCTTCTGCCCTTCCTTTGTTCCTTCCTCCCTCCCTCCCTTCCCTCCCTACACCCTCCCCCTCTTTCGTTCCCACTTGCTCCTTTGCCCCCCGCTTTCAATCCTACCTTCCTTCCTTTAATCCGTCCTGTCTTCCTCTCTCCCTTCCGGCGTTCCACGTGTCCTTCCTCCCCCTCTTCCCGCCTTCCCTACTTCGTTCCTTCTCTCCCACCCTCCTCCCTCCCCTCCTGCATTCCTTGTCCACCTCCAACCCTCCCCTCTTCATTCCAACCTCCATATTTCCTGCCTTCCCTTCCACCTTCACATCATCCTTCAATCCTTCCTTCGGATCGTCCGTCCTCCTTTCACCACCAACTCCCGTCAAGGGAAAACTACATCCCCCCCCCCCCGCCCTAACTACGAACAAAACCACAGCACAAGATGTCGAAACACCAATCAATTCCAACCCGCTCCCTCTCTCCCTCTCCCTCCCTCCCTCCATATGAAGGCGAAAACTGCAGCACAACCCTCCGTCACTACAAACACGAAACGAATATAAAATGATCGAAACACCAACGTGTTCTAGCGCCCTCCCTGACACCTCTTCTCCCCCTCTCCATCCCATCCTCTCCTTCTTTCCTGTCCCTCACCCCCCCCCCCCCCCCCCCCCCCCCCCCCCCCCCCCCCCCCCCCCCCCCCCCCCCCCCCCCCCCCCTCCCCCCCCCCCCCCCCCCCCCCCCCCCCCTTTTTCCCTCCCCCCCCCCCCCCCCCCCCCCCCCCCTCCCTCCCTCCCTTCCTGCCTGCCTCTCCCCCTCTAACTCTCTCCCTCCCCTCGTGGGGGTGGGAGTGGGCGTGGGGGGGGCGAAGGGGAAGCACGGCGTCACTGTGATATACGTCGGCCGCTCAACCCACGTGCAGCCTCCTCTTTCGTTCGACTCTAACTTGAGAGACCAACGAAGACGGGGGGGGGGGGGCCTGTTT
>MEHQ01000344.1:145747-193987 GCA_008828725.1 Saccharina japonica
GGGTGGGGTACTCATATCGTGCACGGATGTAGTCGTATGACAGAAAGGTCAACAGCAACGAAGCAGATGGAGTGGGTTAGCGCAGGAAGGGCGTCGGGGTGGGAGCAAAGGAAAAAAACAACCGAAGCACACGGGATGGGGTTAAGTGGCACGCGTCTCCTAGAGAATATACGGAAAGAGGAGGGAAGGGTGGGGAGGGTGGGAGAAAGCAATAAAAAAAAACAGAAAGCACATGGGATGTAAAGGCAAGTAAAACGTGTCTCCCTGGGATACGAAAAAAACGGGGGGTGGCTGGCTGGGTGGGAGAAAGGTGGGAAAAAACAAAAACGCGTCACATTGGGTAGGACGTGTTTCGACTTGTAACCCCTTCAACGCTGCCAAAAAACGCTCCAGTAGCCTTTATCGCATCACTGAATTATTGTCCAGGAACAAATATGCAAGTCGGGGATTGTTTTAGTATATGCCTTAAGTGTGATCGACCAATTTTTCGAGAAAAAAAACAACGCCTAATTTTTTCGAGACAAAGCTCGTAAGGGTCGGGGTTGGGGTCGGGGTTAGTGTCTAGAGTAGTGTTTTCGGCGTTTTTCGAAATATCCGTCCTCATAACGCTGGAACCACACGCGGGTCACAACCAATTCCCCCATTTCTATACTTTATCCTAGATAATAATCAGGAATTGCGGTAAAGGCGGTTAAAAAAGCAACAACGTATTTCAACTGTCAAGCCCTCCGAACTACGGCCCGAAACTAAAGGTAACAAACGTCGGACAGCACGACTCCAGCCTGCCGATATGAGATGCCGTGTGAAGGACCTGTATAGAACATAGATAGCACAGATCCAACTCAGGAAGCCTGTTGCTGAAAAAAAACGCCGTCCAAAAGAGCTTGGCGCGTGCTGCGAGAGAGGTATATACCTTTTTTTGGCTGAAACGTCTTATGAATGACGGGGCTCCTTAGCCCAAACTCGTCGGACATGCATTCAGGGAGGCACCTTAGGGCCCGTTTTAACGAAGAAGAAAAAAAAATCAATTTGGAATTTTTTTTATTCAAATCCGCTTTTCATTGGTCAACACACGCACCAGCACCAAAGATTGGTGCTGGTGCGTGTGTTGACCAATGAAAAGCGAATTTTTGTTTTTATTTTTCCAAATTGAATTTATTTTATACTCGTTAATACGGGCCCTTACCTGTATACTTCAGTATGAGGCTATTTGCTCAGGCTATTCGCTCGAGAATCTTCGATACGTACACGTCACCGAAAAACGGACTTTAGAGGGGGAAACAAAAAGGGGGGGGGGTCCGATTAATCCGATAAGCCATCCCCTGCTTGTATTGTAACATATCAGTAATCGGTATCAGCAGTGTGATTCCAGCGATAAGGCACACGCCTTTTAAGGCACATACATGCCTTGTAAGGTTTGTGCCATGTAAGGCATATGCCTTATAAGGCACAAGCCTTTTAAGGCAGAAGAAGCCTTATAAGACACAAGCCTTATTGGGTAGTTCCCGAGGTGTAATATTAATGGGCATAAGGCACATGCCTTATAAGGCATCTATCTTAGTGGGTAGTTCCTCCGCGGAGGTGTTTTATTAATGGGCATAAGGCACATGCCTTGTAAGGCACCTGCCTTGGTGGGTAGTTCCTCAGCTAAGGTGTAATATTAATGGGCATAAGGCACATGCCTGCTACGCTTATTGTAGCAACGCCTCTGTTGCCAAGAGAAAACCTACTGACTGCTGTCATACAAAACGGACGAATAGTACTGTAGTGTTATCGTAGTGATGATGATCGTGACTATTCGTCACACTCCCGGCACAAAATTAAAGTCGGGGCGACAACTTTCGTCCCGCATATACCACGACGACGCCAGAAGAACACACTCGTCTAAATATATGCCCGCACGATAAAAGTTGACCCCTACCTCAAACTAAGCCTAAAGCCGAAAACTAAAACACGACAAGCAGCAAGCACTCGTACTATATGTATACCTCCGTGATGAAAGCCAAGTCTTACATATATGCACGTACATCCAAGCCCTACTCCTACAAAATGAAGCGACACAAGCAATCACACTTGGCCCGGCTCGTCGCTTCGCGCCGCCATTGCCTTTATGGGAAACCGTAATATTTTTTACAGTGACGTTTTCTCATGATGCTCCAAATTTATCTGGTGCTTCGGTGCGGAAGTTACCCCAATTTTTACTAACGCGTTTAAGCCGCACGGCATACAGGGGCTGCACTTCTTGTCTCCATCGCATGATAAAAGTCAAGCCTTATGTATGCACACAACCAAGCCCCCAGCGAACATGTAACGCCACAAGAAATCACGTATGTACCGGCATGATAAAAGCCAAGTCCTACGCAAAACCGAGCTGTCAGGAAGACAAGAGTGCACGAGGGATGGGTCTACGCGCGACGCCTCTGAGGCCCGTGAGCAGAAGCGGGAACGAAAACACACCCAAAAACCAAAAGCTAAAAAAACAAACTAAAACTACTAAAAAAAGGCGGCGCACTCCAGAAAAGTCCACCACAACAATCGCAACGAAACAACAATCCCAACGCGCTACAAACGAATATATCTAATAAATAGCGCATGGCAGGCACGCACGCCCCTCGCACAAGAACACCAATGCAAGCAGGAGCGGAAGCCACAGAAACAGTAAGAACAATACAAAGAATAACAACAATCCAAATACACCTCGCACAAGAACACCAATGCAAGCAGGAGCGGAAGCCACAGAAACAGTAAGAACAATACAAACAATAACAACAATCCAAATACGCGCGCAAGGGGAAAAACACCCATCTTAATCTTAATGTCCTTGCAGTAGTAGGTACTCCGATTTAAGAGCGTCCCTGTGACAAACCAAAAAACAAGCGCTCTTGACCCCTTGAGAACTAACTGCTCTTAAGTATTTGGGGACAAACCACTTGGAAGCAGTGTGGGATACCTTATTTCAGTTCTGAAGGGGTTAACTGCGCATTGATTGCTCTTATCTGTAGTGGGCAATACACAGCTTTTTAGTGCATAGGCGGGGGACGTAAGTGCCGATTCGACCGCTCTCAAAAATCCCGAAAGCTCTTTATCTTGAGGCGCTCTTAATTCGGGGGCACTCACCGTGTATGTTTACCACACACACACCCTCAAACCACGCCCAGTTAATCCTTTCGGGGACTTGCAGAGCGGAAAATGGAAAATGGACCTTACAATGTGACGGGTTACAGAAGAAACGTCCACTGCGTGTTTTGTTATTTTTTGCTTTTGTTTTCATCCCATTTATTATCCTCGCCCTTCTTTTATACCTCCTTCCTAGGTCGTAACTCAGATCCGGGGTCAAACAACAGTAGGCCCTTCTCCATCTCCCACTACGGTTCGCGCTTTGCATTTTTAACGCGACAAGACTTCAGCCCTTTCGGCTCTCATCGAATTGCGCCTATTTACTCACACGCTACTACTAATAGGCGCTCTCAGCAGTGGATTCCAATTTTATTAATTTTTGCAAACGAACTCAAAAAGTCCGACCCACGTGAGATTTCGAACCACGAAAATCAACGTGTAGTGGCATTCGTGGGTACCACTATATACGGGGGCCCATAGTAAATAGGACCGAAATATTTCTAGTAAAATAGGAAAATATATAGGTTTTAGTGTATACCGTAGGTCCTATTTACTACATTAGCCCACCCCGTAATAGACCATCGGGGCGATTGGGGCATGTCGATACGAAAAGGTGTCCGAATGACAACGAAAGGAGTCGTATCATGCGCTACGGGCGCGAAATGATCCTTGGGACAGGGGTGTGACCCGGACGACTGATCCCTGTCCCCTGCTGTCTCTGGAATTAGCCACACCAGGAATTAGATTAACTTATTGAAGCTGTCATCCATATGCAAGTCCGCCTCACAAGCGGTTCTTAGTAGGATGCAGCTCACCCTCCATGCGACTCGCCCAACACTCCACGGCGCTTCGCGCTTGGTGCTATACAGCAATGTCTGCCTGGTCGGTGAAAACCCGACATTGCTCCGTCCCGGCACTGTAGGGATGCGAGGGTCTACGGGCATACGACTACGGCCATGCATGAAAAAAAAGTACACCCCCCTTGTCTCTGTGTTTCTTTTTTGGTGAAGTGAAGCTTGCAATATTTTAGACTTGGCTTGAGTGCCCCCCTTGTCTCTGTTCTGTTTTTTTGGTGAAAGGAAGCTTTTGCAACACTTGCCTCTTTGGCGGAACAGGGGCCTACCCGTATCTCCGGGCACTCACACTGCTGCTGCTGCTCGTGTATACGAGACGGTTGGAAAGAGTAAACTGGCCATTGGTTTGGTTGCTGTCCCTTGTATCCCTCATATCCCTCAAAAGGGTATCCAAAGGGGATAGCGCATGGCAAGCAGGCAGGCATGCTCCTCGAACAATGACCCGAGCTACGATAGCGGTGTTATACGTACGTACGAATAGCACCTGATTTTTTGTAGCTTGTGTTTTTCACTTGTAGTGTAGAAGCTCTATACTTACCACCCGAAAAAAATGTTTTGAGAAAAGCTAAAAAGGTGCAAAACCCGATGAACGATCCCATAAACTATCGTGTAGGTATGTCACGAATAATAATGAAAAAAAAACACTATTAATATTGGTATATTCCAGCGATATTGGGTCAAGGAGCATGCGATTAATAATAAGCCACTCATAAATAGTTTCTTCAGGCAAAAATAAAAGCATTTGCCTCACAATAAGGCAAAAAAAAAATGCCTCATAATAGAGGCTAAAAAAAGAAATATTTGACTCATAATAGAGGCAAAAAAATATGTATATATATATTTGCCTTATAATAAATTCAAAAAAAAAAAAAATAGTTGCCTCATAATAGAGGCTAAAAAATAAACATTTGCCTCACAAGGCAAAAAAAAAAAAGCGCCACCTCTATCGTAGCACGCCTCAGTACTCCCAAAGGGGCAGGGCAGCCAGGCATGCTCCTCGAACCAAAGTTGTCAGGAGACGCAGCACCATTCACCCCTTGACAAACAGCAACTTTGCCTTGGCATGCCCTTGACTGACACCAAACTACTGTTACACTTTAAATAGGGACCAACGGTAAACACAAAAAAAAACAGTATATTTACCTATTTTTACGAACAAGATGTGGTCCTATTTACTATGGCCACCCGTAATAGGTCATGGTGTGGAGCACCACTCGGCCCCTTGTGGACCCTTGACAGCGCACGATTTGCGTGTTTTTGTCTTGCTTGGCGTGTCTCTTAAATCCGTTCAGAACTGAAAAACTTACCCCACACTAATTCTAAGTAGTTTGTCACCAAATACGCTGGGGCCAGTTGTTAAGGGGTTGACACATATTTGCCTCCAACAACGGAAATTCCAAAAGCGAGAGCTGCTACGATAGTGGGTACCTACCTACCTAATTTGTACCCTAATTTGTATGAGCTTGTGTGTTTTCACTTGATTTCAGTATAGAAGCTCTATATTTCCACCCGAAAAACAGATTTTGAGAAAAACTGATACCACTCAGTCCCGATGAACGATCGATCCCACAGCCTACCAGGTATAAATTTAGCACGAATAATGTTTTAAACACACACACAAATGGTACTCCAACAATGTAGGTACTACGATTAGTAAGACACAGGGTCCGACAAAAGCAACTAGCCACGGTGCAGCACCGATCTGCTGCATACGCATGCATGGTGCAATGCCTAGTGTTGCTGCTGGGCGGCAGGTTTGTAACCATGAGATTGTACTGGAGCTGCCTCTCTGCGGTGCTGCTGCTGTCCTTGTGTGCTCCCGGTGCTCCGGGCAAGAAACTCACAAAAAAACGCACGACCGAAAAAAAAGAAGGGCACACACACAGCTTGTAAAGACGAGTTTCTGGACGAAATCCTCGCTCTCACAGCTGTTGATTTTAACTTTCATACATATAATTGCCACTAAAGGTACCTTATAGGTACAAATAAATAATGCACACTTATCAAAAACCCAAATCACTAATTAATTGAATTCATCCACAGGTGCTTTTAAGTTTTACTCCATAACCTGCCCTCGCACACCTCTTCTTATTTACCATACATAGCTACAAATAGTAGACCCACCCTATCACGTCAACTCGTCGGAACACTATAGTATACCTGGTACGTTTATTTTAGACGGTTTAATTTTAATTTTCATTTTCATTTACTTTTAATTATTTCTCCCCCCACAAATAGACATTCTACGCAGCTCGCAAAGTTGAGTATCTACTATTCAATCGGTTGAACTCACAGCTGACGTATTTATAATAATTTTATTAAATAGACACACACTTCCTGAATTCTACAGCCTCAGATTGTGTCCCCCTTATACGGGATGTACATCCTACATGAGGACATATAAAATCCGTAAGTACGCGCGATCGAAGTATTACACTCAGCTAGCAAAGATGAGCTTCGACGAAATCCTCGAGCTCACAGCTGTTGTTTTTTTATATATTTTTAATATATAATATACTTTGTATATACACTCAGTTATATATACGTATATATAACATATGTATGCTTCGTATATATAACACATATATACTTCGTATATAACATACATATAGGCATGCATATATATATTGGGTTAAGGAGCGTGGTCAGTCAGAAATATTTGCGTATTAAGGCAAAACCAGAATAAGCATTTGCCTCGTAAGGCAAAGAGGATTTTTTTTCCTCATACGAAAGGCTAAAAAAAGTGATACCCAAAATAACGTAGCACGCCTCAGCCTCAGAAAGTCGATCATAGCACACAACACTCCCAACACCCAATGAATATCACTTGGCACGCATGCACAATCCTAGCACGAAATACAGGCCAAAAACAGCAACAACAATAACAACAAGAAAAACGATGGCACTACGGTACATGCTGCTGTCAATCACCTTGTTGTCGTGTAAAAGTGTCCCCAGGAAAGGAAGGGGCCGTTTGAGACTCCCACCGCACACAAGAGTTGATCCCCAAACTCGTCAGCCGTGAGGGTCGGTACTGTATGTGCAGGGCAGGGCGTGTGCCGTGCTTGCGAGCGCAAATTGTGCAATCCCTCCCTCATCACGCTTATTTAAAGGGGTTTCCAGCCCTCTCGATAGCGTCAGCTCGGCGGGGAAAGAAGACCGCAATGGCAGCAGCCTTCAAGTTCAAGTCTAGAAGAGCCCCTGAACTTACGCCCGCCCAGGAGTAGTATGTATCCCTAGGTACATATATTATCGTATACATATTTATGGATAATTGATTTGCGGCCTATGTCATTCCGTGACGGAAATATACATATGCGCAAAAATACATTATTTGATTGCGGACGAATGTTTTTGACCCGTTGCTGCCTTCGCGTGCCTGCGATCGGTAGCTCACCAAGTGGTTATTCGAGTATATGGTTGATGGATAGAACGAATCCCCAACCCTATATAACCCTATATATAACCCCGTGAAGGGCTGCAGTCTCGCTATGGGGACAAAACACTTGAAAATAGAGTCAAGTTCAGGTAAATGTTAAAAGTGCAGTACGTAGTGAGAGCTCAGCCAATCAGATGCAATCAACCAATGCTTAGCGTCAGTCTCTTTGTCTTAGAGTCACATGGAGGTTTTAGGTACAGCAGTGCAGTCGTAAAAGCTGAGCCAATCGGATCCACTCAACCAATACTGAAGCGTTGGTCTCATTGGAATCAGAGTCAAAATGACGGTGTATGTACAGCAGTGCAGTAAAGCTAACGCAATCGGATGCAATCAACCAATTCTTAGCGCTAGTCCCTTTGTCTCGTTGGAACTACATTAGAGTCACATATAGGTTTTATGTACAGCAGTTCAGTAGTAAAAGCTAAGCCAATCGTCCAACCAGTCAATGCTTAGCGTCAATCGATTGTCTCATTGGAAATAGAGTCACTTTTATAAGTTTACATACAGCAGTGCAGTAGTAAAAGCTGAGCCAATCGCAGTGCGGTAGTAAAAGCTGAGCCAATCAGATTCAAGCAACCAATGCTTGGCGTTGGTACCCTGTGTCTCATTGGAAATAGAGTCGAATATGGTTTATGTTAAAAATGCAGTGGTAAGAGCTAAGCCAATCAGATCCAATGAACCAATGCTTAGCTTCAGCCCCTTATCTCACACACAACAGCAGCGTGTCAACAAAGTTCTCCAATAAGTGGTGAGCTTTACTGCTGTACCAGGTACCTGGTAGTAGACAATACTGCGGACTCGGGACGATCGCGCGATCCCGTGAAAATCACAAAATCCCGGTCCCATCCCAACCGATCACGCGCAGGTTGTGATGCTGTACGCCGATCCCGTCGAAACTGATCCCGTGCAAAGCTCGACATCTTCCAACCAAACATACCGCTGACCAATGCCACATCCCGTAAAATTCTCGGTCCCGCGCCGTGCAAACCTGCTGTTGTTGCTGCGCTCTGTGTGCAGTAGGCGGTTAGAGTGCATGCATGATACGCTACACCCCTATCTAAGAAGACGGGTGGTTCAAACCCGAAAACGTGTACCGGTCCCAATGTAAACGTGTCAATACTATGTTAACCCTTTTAGAACTGCAGTCCCGTTTTGGGGACAAACCAGTCTAATTCTAAGTGATTTGCCCCCAAAACGGGACTCCAGTCCTATAAGGGTTAATAATATCACCGGGAAAATGTTGTAAAATTGTAAAATAGGGTATATATAATTCTTTACCTTCGCAGAAAAATCGAAAATGGCAAAAGTTGGAAAACCATTCGCCTGGTGGTCACCTCTCTTGACGGGGGAAACCCCACGGCATACACCTGGTGGATACCGGTATACCTGGTACTGGTGTAATGCAGTGGAGCTTTTTACCAGGCATACAGCTGGTGGATACCGGTATACCAGGTACCTGGTACTGGTATAATGCTGGTACTGGTATAATGCAGTACAGCTTATTACCAGGCATACAACTGGTGGATACCGGTATACCTGGTACTGGTATAATGCTGGTACTGGTATAATGCAGTAGAGCTTATTACCAGGCATACAACTGGTGGGTATCGGTATACCTGGTCCTGGTATAATGCAGTAGAGCTTATTACCAGGCATACAACTGGTGGGTATCGGTGAACCTGGTCCTGGTATAATGCAGTAGAGCTTATTACCAGGCATACAACTGGTGGATACCGGTATACCTGGTACTGGTATAATGCTGGTACTGGTATAATGCAGTAGAGCTTATTACCAGGCATACAACTGGTGGGTATCGGTGAACCTGGTCCTGGTATAATGCAGTAGAGTTTATTACCAAGCATACAACTGGTGAATACCGGTATACCTGGTACTGGTATAATGCAGTAGAGCTTATTACCAGGCATACAACTGGTGGGTATCGGTGAACCTGGTCCTGGTATATTGCAGTAGAGCTTATTACCAGGCATACAACTGGTGGATACCGGTATACCTGGTACTGGTGGAATGCAGTGGAGCTTTTTACCAAGCATACAACTGGTGAATACCGGTATACCTGGTACTGGTATAATGCTGGTACTGGTATAATGCAGTAGAGCTTATTACCAGGCATACAACTGGTGGGTATCGGTGAACCTGGTCCTGGTACGAGGTATAATGCAGTAGAGCTTATTACCAGGCATACAACTGGTGGATACCGGTATACCTGGAACTGGCATGATACAGTACGAAAGCTTTTCACCAGGCATACAGAGGGGTGGCCGGAACAGTCTTTTGTCGACACCACACATCAAAAATCGTCAGTACGGAAAACAAACCGGAGGGTTGTGCTCGTTGTGACCACGGGCCGATGTGGGAGAGACAAACTTTTTTTTCCATTTTTCTTCTACAGCATCACTTGGTTTTAGATACCCCCCCCTCCTGTCCGGCCCGATACACAGGGGGGGGGGGGGTAATCATGTCGTGCACGGTCGTAGACGGGGGTCTCTAAAACCAAGTGATTAAAAAAAAATGTTTTCTCGCAAATCGTCCTGTGATCACGGCGCTCCACTTCGTTTTCCATCCTGACCATTTTTTATGTGGGGTGTCGGGAAAAACTGTTCTGGGCGCACCTGATGCTTACGACAATTCCACACATATACAGATCATCTACAGATCATCGATTTCCGCGTCATGATCTAGACCCTTCGAGGAAGCTATGTTCATCATTGATCTGTAGGGTCTAGCTCATTTGCAGGGCGGGAGCCTTCAAGTCCGCATGATATTTTTCGGGGAAACATCGTAAATGGAACCTGCGCTACTCTAAAAGACCTACCATTTACGATGTGTTCTTCTCTTTTTGCACACAAAATTTGGTCCTATTTACTGTGATCCCCCGTAATCTTAATAGGACACGTTTCCTGGGTTGGATCTGTGCTATACAGATCCGCCGTGGTACCTCAAAACGGCAGGTGATGATCTAGATGATCTATATGGTCTATCTGTAGATGATCTAGATGATCTATCTGTAGATCATCTAGATGATCAATCTGTAGATGATCTAGATGATCTATCTGTAGATGATCTAGATGATCTATCTGTAGATGATCTAGATGATCTATCTGTAGATGATCTATATGATCTATCTGTAGATGATCTAGATGATATATCTGTAGATCATCTAGATGATCAATCTGTAGATGATCAAGATGATCTATCTGTAGATGATCTAGATGATCTATCTGGAGATGATCTATATGATATATCTGTAGATCATCTAGATGATCAATCTGTAGATGATCTAGATGGTCTATCTGTAGATGATCTAGATGATCTATCTGGAGATGATCTAGATGATATATCTGTAGATGATCTATATGATATATCTGTAGATCATCTAGATGATCAATCTGTAGATGATCTAGATGATCTATCTGTAGATGATATAGATGATCTATCTGGAGATGATCTAGATGATCTATCTGTAGATGATCTATACGACGTGGGAGCTGCAACGCAAGGAATTGTAAGACGTAAATAGGCGCTCTTCTACGGGTGCTCTTTGCTGAAGGCACTAACTAGACCGTCGGGCTACGTACTTGGTAAAAGGTTAAACCACATAAATATCCACCCAATCTAGGCCATGTAACACTCTCCAACGCATGGTACGGTAGAGGTGCACCTGCATACAGGCCATTTCCTGAGGGGGGGGGTGTACTCATGTTGTGCACGGCCGTAGTCATATGACCATAGACCCTCGCATCCCTACAATGCCGGGGACGCGAGCGCGTGGGTTTTCAGCCAACCAGGCAGACATTGCTTGCACCAAGCGCGAAGCCGTGAGGTATTGGGCGACGCCGCATGGAGGGTGAGCTGCATCCTGCTAAGAACCGCCTCTGAGGCGGACTTGCATATGGCGACAGCTTTCAATGAGTTAATTTAATTTCTGGTGTGGCCACTTCCGGAGACAGCAATGGGTTTACTATGTAACTGCTCGCGACGCCTTACCATATTAACACTACGTGGTACGACCATTCCCTTGTGCGGAGCCAAAGGTTTTTCACCGCCACAAATGGATCTACTCGACGCCAGCTTTTGGTGACCGCCAAAAATAACAAAAAAAAACGGCACCCTGGTGTTCTAGCTCACGCATGCGAGTGGCGTGTTTTACAGCGTCGTTGCCAACCGACGCAACCCAACTATAAACTATACCATATATTTATGGGGGGGGAGGGGGGGCGTCCCCCCCCCCCCCCCCCCCCCCCCCCCCCCCCCCCCCCCCCCCCCCCCCCCCCCCCCCCCCCCCCCCCCCCCCCCCCCCCCCCCCCCCCCCCCCCACCCCCCCTACTGATTTGTTTGCTTGCCTTAGTCATTTGACCATTGACCACGCATCCCTTTCGCAGACGGAGCAGCAGGGGGGGGGGGCGTACGAGTACTCATTTGTTGCTTGCCTTAGTCATTTGACCATTGACCACGCAACTCTTTCGAGACGGAGCAGAGGGGGGTCACTTGAGGAGCTCTATACCCTACCGAAAAACTGATTTCGGATAAGAAAAAAAAGACCACCCGATGACCAATCCCATGGTTTAAGTAGAAAATGGAAACTATTGCATCACAAGAATGGCAGCATTCCGACGGTTTTGGGTTAAGGAGCCTTTACTAGGTCATTCAGAAAAACAAAAAGCCAAAAAACGGTATACCTACCTCTATGCTAGCACGCGTCTTCCCGCCCTTCAGAACCGTGGGGGTCTTTGGTCTTCCTGCCCCCCCCCCCCCCCCCCCCCCCCCCCCCCCCCCCCCCCCCCCCCCCCCCCCCCCCCCATCCCCTTGTTTGCTTTTTCTTGTGCAAAACATGACTGCAGTTGTGCCTAGGTAAGCACAATTCGACGAGAGTTGGCGAGGGAAGAAAGTGCTGAAAATGTCTCGCGATAAAAATGTAAGCACGTGCCGTAGTGGGGAGGGGGGGGAGAAGAGCCTACTTGGTGACCCTGGATCTGAGTGACGACTTAAGACGGAGCGAGAATAGAAGGGCGAAGACAATAAATGGGATGGACAAAAAAAAAAAAAAAAAAAACGTCGAAGTTCTTAACAATCTCTGGGGATCCAAGGAAGAGTCGACAATATTAACCTTTTTTTTTCCTACCCAATCTAAGCCTGAAGGCATCTTCCTTTGGAGTGCCCATAGCAATGAGAACCCATAACGGACCAAAAAACCGGGTATTCCCCCGTGTGTTTGCACACTATATTTGGTTATGACTACTACTTCAGTATATTCCCTCCGTAACAATGGTAAACACAAAGCCGGTCGCCCCGGTAGTCTAGTGGTCAGCTTCAAATGCTACTAGCATTGGTACCCGAGTTCAAATCCCACCGTGGTGAGATTTTGACTTTATTTGATGAAAAAAAAAGGAACCACTTTTGCTGCAAGCGCCTTCGTAGCGTGGGTATATAAATAGGCGGAATTCGACGCGAGTCGACGAGGGAAGAAAGTGCTAAAATATTATCGCGATAAAAGTTCAAGGCGCGTATCGTAGTGGGTAGGGAGAACACCCTGCTCAGTGACCCCGGACCTGGGTTACGACTAAAAGAGGGAGATAGAAAAGAAGGGCGAAGATAACGAATCGGATGGGGGGGGGGGGGAAAAAAAAAAAAGGGGGGGGGGGGGGGGGGGAAACAGAAAATAGTGGTGGCCCGTCTATAGCGCCGGTATGTGCCAGCCAAGGATACCGGGATTATATAGCGGCAACCGGCACTGTTCAGAACGCTGCCACACTTGTTAATCCCATCCGTGCCAGGCGATTCCACAGGCAATATAGCAGGCAACCGGCACTAAAGCGGGACCACTACTGCACGTCATTATAGAGTATACTGGGGTTGACTCCCGACAAATATTAGCTAAAATGTTCAACAGCAGTGCAGTGCAAGGCAAGAATCCTTTAGTACATGAAACCGTGCTTTCTACCCGTCGACATCCATCTCTGTATCGGGGTTTTGTGACCACAGAACTGGTTTCTTCTCTAGGATGAAGAATCGGCACGGACACTATTAATAGGTGTGCTGGATGTATGCGGGTAGAAAGAACGGGTTAATGTGAAGAACACACACACCCAGTGTGTGTGCCGACTCTTCATACTAGAGAAACGTAAGTTATGTGGTCACAAAAGCTCTTGGGAGGTTGCAAAAAAGAGGATATTTTAAGGCTGGTAGTCAACCGACCCTACTTTGTTTGTTTGTTGATCTGTTTTATTATACCTGGTATATATTTATTTTTAATCTTTATGTTTTCCTTTTTCCTTTTCGCTTTGTCTTTCCTTGTTTTTCTCTTCCACGCAGCTGGATTGCTAGCAGGGTAGATCTTGCCTGTCGTATATGGCATTGCATTGTCTGTTCTGCTTACTGCATTGCAGCGCAGTACCCCCATGTGTCGTAGTTCAGTAACCACATAACTGGCATCTCTCTTGGATGAAGAATCAGCACAGACACTGGGTGCGCTGCATGTCGACGGGTAGAAAGGACAGTTTAATGTCAACAACAACACACACGCTTCGATTTTGAGGGAGCCAACATATTTTACAGAACACCATGTTCAGCCATACTAATTCGCAGTATTATACGGCGCCAGTGCCCAGCCCTATTGCGGAGGACCATAGTAAATAGGACCAAATATCGGTAGTAGAAATAGGTAGATATTAAGATTTTTGCGTGTACCATATACATAGGTAGATATTAAGATTTTTGTGTGTACCATGGTCCCCGCAACAGCAGTACAATATCTTATACCTGGTGTAAACTACTGTAAGGTACATTCCTTCTTGGGTTTTTGTTGGGTTTTTCCGTTCATACCATGTATATATCCTTTTTTCCCCTCCTCGCTCACGCTCCCGCCCAGTCATACCCCAGATCCGGGGCCCCAGTAAATAGAACCAAATACCGTTAGTAAAAATAGGGAAATATAAAGATATAGCTTTTTTGGGTGTGTGTACCGTAGGTTTTACAGTAGTTACGGTGCCCCCCCCCCCCCCCCCCCCCCCCCATTCCCGGGGGACATAGTAAATAGGACCAAATATTGTTAGTAAAAATGGGCAAATATATAGGTTTTTGTGCGTACCATAGGTCCTATTTACTAGTGTTTACTATGGCATCATTAGCCCACCGCGTAATAGTAATAGTAGGCTCTTCTCCCACCTCCCCGCTACGGTATCACGCGTGCCTTTACATTTTTCATCGCGAGAAAGGTTCAGCCACAGACAGCACTTTCTGCCCTCATCGTCATGTGTTCTTAAAGCCAAAACTACAACTAACGTACAAAAACCGTTACGGGTGGCTATTCTAGAAAATGGTGATATGACGTGTAAAATGCATGCACAAGGTGCACATCGGACAAATGATCGATTCCCAGTTGATGATCTAGATATTTCAGGGGAAGACAAGAGTATTGATCTGTATGATCTGTATGATCTGTATGACCTGTGTGATCTGTACGATCTGTATGATCTGTATGATCTGTATGATCTAGCTCATGTTGCCGGGTGGGAGCCGTGTAATCCGCATGACGACCTTCGTGCGCAGCACATGTTTCCTGGCTTGGGTATGTACTACAAGCAGTACATATACAGATCCTGCACAACAACTCGTTACGGCAAGGTACGAGGATCTTATTACAGGGGGGCCATAGTAAACAGGACCTACGGCACACACAAAAACCTATATATTTGCCTATTTTTACGAAAAAAATATTTGGTCCAATGTTTACTATGGTCGCCCGTAATACCTTTATAACACGGGTTATAAGATAACACACCCCCCCTCGACCGAATTTTGAAACTGGTTTTGGCGACAATGGATAGGGTGAAACTGCCGATCGTTCCTATTAATAAGTCGCCATTTTCGTTGTTGGTGTCCCCTCTGTTTTGGAGAAAACGAGCGCCGAAAATTCCCCCCAGTGGGGGGGGGAGTGTGTGCTGTTATCATCTTGATTACAGCATAGTTGCATACTGTTGCTGGTTTCTCCACGAAAACTTCTCAAGAAATTCTACCACGCGTCGGAACGGATCGTCTACCGACGGACATCATCTAGAGCCTAACCTCGAAACAGTATCACGATCTACTCTGTACATCATGTAGAACCTAACCTGTCGGTGCGATATGTTACGCAGGATATTTACATAGTCGACGAGGGAAGAAACTGCTGGAATGTTCTCGCGATAAAAACTGCCAGGCACGTATATGCTTGTACCGTAGTGGGGAGGGTTAAGGGAAGAACCTACATTAAGCGACCCCGGATCTGAGTAACGACTGTATGAATGCGAAGGAGATTAAAAAAAAGGGCGAGGATAATAAAGGTACGTGCACAAGCCGCCGGCTTATTTTTCACAGGTAAGACACACACTCCCTGAATTCTGCAGCTTCGGATTATGTTCTCCTCATATTACATTGTGATATACATCCTGCATGAGTGGCATAGATAACCCGTAAGTACGCGCGATCGAAGTATCACACACAGCTTGCAAAGATGACTTTCGGCGCAATCCTCCATCTCACAGCTGTTTTTTTTCATTTGAACAAATCCAAGGCATAGAAAATAAATGTAATAGAAAAAAATGTACAGCAGTACAGATCCTGCCCAGGAAGCATGCATGCCCTGTAGATCATGTAGGTCATACAGCCCACCCACACTGGGCGACATGAGCTAAATAATACCCGGTACAGGTCAGGAGCATCCCTGCCCTGCGATATCTACATCAGGAATTAGGAACCGATCGTCTGCTCGAGGTGTGCGATCCATAGATCAGTCCGTGGTCACAAAGAAGACAGCCCTGGGCGGCGTCTAAAACTTCTGGAGTGCCAGCAAACAAAAACAAACAAACAAACAGGGCAGAACAAAAGAGGTACCGGTACGTATATATATATATATCATAACCTGTCTGTGCGGAATCGCCCGCAGCAAACTACTACTACTCGTACCTGGTTCCAAATGCTGTACTGCTGTTGCATTGCGGATAATATAATGCAGCACTACAATACAAAAGCGTACACGCAACACAAGTATCTATTATTTTTGAAGGTGTACAACTTTCTTCAGTTAATATACATATATCATTGGTACGTACAATACGTGTACCTGGTATCATGTGTGTTCGATTCTTTTTTCTCTATCATGTTCAAGGCTACCCTTCGGGATTGTCGCGGTTGGCTTGCAGTCCCGGGGGGTGCCGCAGCAAGCTGAAAGGGGAGAACACAACAGCAGCAGGCGTTCGTTCCTCGTGTACGCCAGCTCCTCGTACGTAGCCACCGGGGAAGAACGAACAACATAAGAGCTCTTGAAAGTTGAAAGAAAAAATAAAGTATTAATAAGCCACCAGCCACCGCGGGCAAGTAACGAGGCAAGTCACACCCACCAGCCCAAACAAGTTGATAGGTAGTTCTATTATATACCATTATTCCTCACTACTGAAGATTGTTGGCGCCCGTCCTGTTAACACGAAGTCCGTTTAGGCGATGTGTGTGTTGCCTTCGCATCAAACCGTCATTTCTACCCAAGCTACATCAGTACACCCAGTGCCTGTCCTGATTCCTACCCCTAGAGATAAAAAAAAAAAAATGTGGCGACAGACTGTGGCACAAGAGAAAAAAAAACAATCAATTCGCAATTTGGAGCAAGGTACGAACGCATTGCAAATGAAATGAAACGTACCGGGTACGAGCACACAACAAGCATATATATAAGCTGACGAAGAAAATAAGAACGAAAAAAAGACAACAAATAAAACGGCGAGACAACAAAATAACAACAACTACAAAAACTGCAACTACTGTACGTATAAACAGCAACTACACAACGCTGCACAACAAATAATAGAAAGAATTACGGCTACGTATACAGATAGTGCCCACGCCTATTAATATACTGGAGACAGGTAAGTAGGCGTGAGGCAACCAACATCTGTCCGTTCAGGTAATCCCGTCCGGGAAAGGATAACAATCTTTGAGGGGGGCGACATCTGCACGGCAGGCAGGCGTTCGGGTAGCGCAACTATTGATGGGAGGCTGTATGTACATGGCTGTACATCCCTTTCTTTTCCCCCGAAACAAACAAATAAATAAGAGTTCACCGCATACGTACCCCCAAAATTACATACCAGTACTGCGCTATCAACACAGTTTCAACAATCGCTAGCCTGTGGCTTTCCTCAGCTTCGTTATGACAGTCAGCGGATTGAAGATGTAGATGAGATGCCTGTGATCCGTGCAGACAATAAGCTCCACTCCACAGAAATTGGTAGTAAAAACTCCGGTCTAAATACCTGGTCTGTCTGCTTTTTGGGTCCACTACTCTTTTTCCCTTGATTAATCGGCTGCGGCTCGTGGACACACAACCGAAAAAATAAAAAAGAGGCTTAAGCACATGCCGCCCGATCGTCCCCCCCCTCTCACGGGCGACAATCCGACTGAAACGTATCCCGGCATTGACGTGTTCGCGTACTGCACCGCGTACATACAGTATAGGACACCTAATAAGAAACAGACTAATAAGAAGGCCAGGCTGAGATTAAAGAGGAAAATAAGAAATTACGGAGTCGTTATCTTGAAATTAGTGTAGAAAGCACCCCCTCTCAAATAAGAAATCCAGCCTGGACTAGATTTCCTGTTTCTTATTGGGTGTCCCGTACTGTACCGCAGTAGACAGATACAGCCGTATAT
The DNA here is from genome assembly GCA_008828725.1 of Saccharina japonica. Lineage (NCBI taxonomy): Eukaryota > Phaeophyceae > Laminariales > Laminariaceae > Saccharina > Saccharina japonica. The sequence goes on from MEHQ01000344.1 coordinate 163,856, forward strand.
ACGAACAGCAGGTGCACTGCGTAGGCACATAAGGTAGGTACTCACGTACAGTGGGTAACTATAGCAGTAGGTAAAGTAGCAATAAGTACGTTATTATCCATATAAAAATTGCTGCCAAATCTAATTTTCAGGTGTATATGGTAGAAAACAAAAGGTAGGAAAATACCACAGCAGTAGTAAAAAATGAGTAAATGTGCGTGGGTACTATTTACGCATTTACGAGACGAAACGAGCAGGTAATTCCATTATACTTATACTCTGGCGACCTTTGCAGTAAATTACTTGAGTCCTCGCCAGTCCCTAGGGTACCTGGTGGCTGAAAAGATGGAGTTCCGCCAGTCCTACGTAAGGGTACGAAAAGCTAAAAAATGAGTGATACGGACGGAGGACTGGCCTTCTGAAGGCCTTTGGTTTTCTATTTTGAATGTAGCTGGTATACTATCACTCTGTTCCGAAATATAAGCACATTTTGTGCATTAATATTCAATGAAAACGTTGCTTATATTTCGGAACAGAGCGGTATATTACTACTACGGGGAAATATAGTAATCAAGACCAAATATGCTTAGAAAAAACACTGGAATATATAGGTTTTCGTGTACGTGATGGGTCCTGATAGCTATGCCCCCCCGGAATACGAGGTAGACGGTAAAATGTAGTCTATAGCCGCAGCAGGGTATTTATACATGCCGTCTACTTGTATGCGTTGGTGGTGAATGGTAGACGGTGGGACTACAGTATCAGTTGTCCCACCGCCAATGCAGTCTGTCGTGCTGTTGTTCGATCAAAAGACAGAAGCCATCCGGATCAGGTTCCAATACCTTACAGATTCCGTCTATGAGTGGTATAGGTGGCGCGTTCGCGTGCATCTTGCGGCCGGGACCTCGTGGCGCCAAGCTTCTAAAATAGAGTCGCCTTGGGATTTGGCAAAATCCTGCGGGGTGTGGCCAGCCCGATGCGGTAGCAATACTACGATGGAAGAGTGCAAGTAGTGAGGATCTTCCCATCCGTATGCACGGTGGAGATCTCTCCTCATAACTGCAGTAGGCAAACCACCATGCGATCCACAAGCCCCCCCCACACTGCACACGCGACCGCCCAAACTTCGGTAGCAGCACAGCAGGAACAATGCAAGACCTACTTACTACTACTCTGTACGTGAGAGGTAGGGGATGGGCTGTCCTAAAAGCGACCTCGAGCCCCACGCAACATCAGCAGCCGGCAGCTGGACAATCCCGTGGCCCAAATACACACCGAAAAACAATGCAACACAAGACTGAAAGTGCGACGATTTCGGGCAAAGGATGCCGTTCATTCATGAACAAAAATCACCCAAAAAGTGTTACATACCAGTATATGATACATCTATCGTAGGACGCGTCAAAAAGCTGATTCAAGTGCCGTAGCATGCGTCGAAACACGACCGCATACTCGTACTGTACTCGATAGAGGTCCGAGCCCTTTTTGGCGAAAACATTACCTGGACGATAAGAGCTTCCGAATTGAGGAACCTCAAAAAATAATTGGCGCGTCTCCCCCTTAGCGTGTGTCTATACGTAGCTATGATCAATCGTGGTATGTGTACTACTATACGTGCATTGTTCGTATAATAGCTATCATATTTAACCAAGGTATTGTTCGGTGCGTTGCATCTTCATTATTTATCAAAAATCAGTATTTTGGTGCGAGAGAGAGGCACACGGGAGCCCCTTCGAGTACGGAGCCTAAAAACAAATTACCGCAAGTGCACCCGTACCGTAGGCATGCGCCTATGCACGACCGTATAACTGACGCATGCGATGGTAGAGGTGCACGCACGACGCGGGCTACGGTAGAGGTAGCACTTTATGGCCCAATCGTTTTCTGAACGATCCGGCTCCTTGACCCCAAATTCGTCAGACTTTCATTTTTGTGCCGAAAAATGTTTCAGAGTACACTTCGGTCATGAGGTTTTGCATCCGGTAGCACTTTCATTTCCCTCAAAAAATCATTTTTCGGTGACGTATGACGCTCCTTAAGTGAGGAGCTCAGAAAAAACACGGTGCACCTCTATCGTAGCATGCGTCGCACCATGGGTTCTATGTCAGAGGGTGGTCACTTGAGGAGCTCTACACCTACACCCCAAAACTGATTTTGGAGGAACCTAAAAAGTGCTACAGAGCCGACGAACAACCCCCTGGCTCAAGTGTAACACTGAAAAATGTGGCAACGCAAGAATTAAAATGCGACGATTTTAGGTTAGGGCCCGTTTTAACGAAGAAGAAAAAAAATCAATTTGGAAAAAAAAAAAATCAAATCCGCTTTTCATTGGTCAACACACGCACCAGCACCAAGGATTAGGATCTTGGGGCATAATATTTGGTGCTGGTGCGTGTGTTGACCAATGAAAAGCGAATTTGAATTTTATTTTTTCCAAATTGAATTTATGTAATATTCGTTAATTCGGGCCCTTAAGGAGGCTCGTCATTCAGAAACGGTTTCGGCGAAAAAGTGCGACCTCTATCGTAGCACGTGTATACTGTACTCAATGTAATACGATAGCATAATGAATCCCCATGACGAACTTTCACCGTCGATTTTCTCCACAGGCAACGGGGATCAGACACCCCTAAAAAAGTGGTTTTGGCTGGAAAGGTCTGGTCGATAAATGTTTCCATAGCTAAGTCATTTTGTTCAATATAGGTTATATATCCGCGGACAGCAGTGTGGCACTGGATCGGCAGTTGCACTCGGGGCATCACGGGATATTATACAGCAGCCCATAAAAAAGTATACCAGTTATGTGTAAAAGTCTATTGACTATATTCGTTTAGCGAACGGGACATTGCGGGATATTAAAAAAAAATGAAGTTTGTTGGATTCTGGCCAGTGAATGAAACACATATTGTGGTTTCGGGGACGTACGAGGGAGTATGGTTCGTGGGTGGACGTGTTACGGGTAGGAGCCCGTGTTCCCCCATCTCACTCCAACGCACACCTACCCACCTTCACCCTTGGGCACTGCTGTACCATTCAAGACATACAGCATACCATCTTGTTTCTGGGGCATACTGCAAAAGGGCGATATTTTGACTGGGCGCACAGCTCGGGACTGCTGTTGCCACTCGGTCTCCTGATCATCACTGGCATTTAAACAACGTTAACGTTACGTTCGAACTCGACCGGTGTTTTCTGAGATGGACCGAGAGACCATTCAAGATTTTGAAGACGCAGCTCGAAACGCGTTAGGCAAGGCTCTTTCTTTCGAAGAAAGGCTGTCGCGGATCGAGGCGAGTCGCGAGGGTACTGGCGGGCTGCAAGGGTTCACCCGCCGGTGGAGACCGGCCCTCGATAGGTGTAGAAGGTGCCGGGGCTAGTCCGCAGGCAGGATTTGCTTTTTTTGTCGTAGAGTTGGAGTCACCACTGATTCGTAGCCTGCTGCAAACAGTTAGCGATGGTGTAGGGGTTCCAGGAGGTAGCAGTCTCGCTACAGGACCGCGGGAGGCATTGGGATCAAGTCTGCACTTCCCAAAAATCCATGGTAGCAGTGCAGAATGTTCTCAGGTGGAAAAGACGTTTCGAAGGCTATGCGATCACGAACGGTTGCAGGCAGGCCTGTACGACTTTTGGACTGATATGGTGCTAGGCGACCCGTCCGTAACGTCCAGTTGTTTGCTAAATCGAGGCTTCAGTGAAGTTAGCGTTAAGCGGTCCCGACTTGCGTGGACTTGCATCACCGAGAGCATTACGGACCGCAAATTGTTAAGTAGGGCATATGAACACCAACCCCCCTGGTGTCGCTTGGCGTATGCTCAATGACTGGTTCTTGCCGAAATCAATAGCAGAAAGCCCAAGTGGAAACGGCAGTTCAACGATCCGGCCATGGAGACGAGCTTTTATATTCTCTTCTCCACGACTAGATCATTGAATTGTCGTTTCCATTTCGACTTTCAGCCAGCGTTTTCAGCAAGAACCAGTCATTAAGCATACGCCAAGCCACACTAGGGGGGTTCTTGTCGTACACCCTGCTCGACAGCTCGCGGCCCGTAACGCTCTCGGTGGTGCAAATCCACGCAAGCCGGGACCGCGTAACACTTACTTCACTGAAGCCTTGGTCTAGCAAACAGCTCGACGTTACGGACGGGTCGCCTAGCATCATATCAGTCAAAAAAAGTCGCTAAAAGGCGTGCATGCAACCGTTCGTGATCGCATAGCCTTCGGAACTTCATCTCCACTCAAAACATTCTGCCGTGCTACCATAAATTTGGGAAATGCAGCCCTGATGCCAATGGTCTCCCGAGGTTCTACGTATAGAGAGACTTCTACCTCCTGCGAGCCCTCGTACATCATCACTAATAGCTAGCAGCATATTTCCAGCGGCGACACCAACTCTTCCGACTAGAAAACCAGGGTTCGAAGCCCACCGATCTCGTATTCCCGCTTTTTTTTTTCTGGAGAATTTAGGAAATTAAGTGGAGCGAGCGACACCACGATAAATAGAACACTCGACCAGAGAGGGCCGGCAGTGGAATGAACCCCTATATAGTGAACTCACAACTAGGATGAAAAAATAAAGGAACGATAGCTGTGCAAAGGAAAAACCAGGCGCGGAATAGGCCCTACTTACTAGGGGCTTGATCGATCTAGGAGGGGGATGTTACCAGTCGGACGCCGTATCGAGCCCAAAGGTATCGCCTGTGTTCTTTTGTGGAGGGTAGGCCCCTGAGCTACGTACGTACTCAAGTCAGCGCTGACGGAGTGCGTAGCTCAAAGTGGTCTCCTTCAAAATATTACAAACATCCCATTAGGGGTTTGCACTCTCTTCGGTGATGAGAAAATCACCCTTAAAAAAATAGTTCGAGGGTATATCACGAAAAAAGTACTCGTATATACGTATATACGTAGCACTTTTTTTCTTTTTTTTTTGGCTGAAATCTTTTCTGAATATATCGGGCTTCTTAACCCTTACAGGACTGGAGTCCCGTTTTGGGGACAAATTACTTATAATTAGGGTGGATTGTCCCCAAAACGGGTCTGCAGTCCTAAAAGGGTTAACCCAAAAATCATCGGACTTTTCATTCATTTCGTTGCAACATGTTTTCATTGTGTACTTGGACCATGGGACTGTTCATCGGGTACGTATAATAGTACTTTAGTATGCCTCCAAAAAATGAAACAGTTTTTGACTTGCTAATAGTATAGACCTCCTCAAGTGAGGAAGGAGCCTAAAAAACAAAAACATGGTGCATCTTTCCTCAACCCCTTAAGAACTGGTCCCACGTATTCGGGGACAAACTTCCTGGATTTCGTGTGGGATAAGTTTTTCAGTTCTGAGCGGGTTAAGGTGGCATGCGTTCGAGGGTGTGTGTTACCGCGTGTGCTGCACTGTATCATATGGACCCTCTTTGGGGCTTCAAAAGAGGTAACAAAAAAAAACAAAAAAAATTACAGCGAATACTACTCTGTGTGGTTGGGGGGCTCATACAAACATGGTGTTCCGAGTTACAGCGCGAACGAGTTGTGGATCACGGGCGCAACACTCATTATGTCCGTACTGCTGGGCGGCAATTGTAGATAGCTGCGTCCGGCAATTGGGGGGAGTTCTGCGTCTTTGTATCTGACTTGGCACGCTTGAGGCTCGAGGTGTGTTTTTTATTGATGAATAAAAAACTCTGTCCCCAGCTACGAGCATAAGGACCACGCTTCATTAATACCCATGCTCAAAATAATAAAAACGGTCCCTTGCATTCAGGGACAAAGTTGTAAGTCAGTAACAAGGACATGTTTTTCAATAATCTTAAAACTACGTATATGAAACAAAAACGATCTACGATATCGTATTGAGGGGCAGAGTGGTAAGTAAGTCAGTTAGGTGGCTTACTTTATTTCGCCACCCAAGGAACACCCAGCCGTACACTCCAGCCAACAAGGCATACGCTTTATTCGCAGCCCTAGTTTCAACAGTCCATCCAACTAAATAACTAACCGTGAACCCCAGTCAACACGCCATGCCCATATTCACAGCCCAAGTTTTGACAGTCCATCCAACTATTACAGGGGACCACAGCAATTCAGCACCCACCACATTCACAAAAGAAGGATATATTCCAGTATTTTTACAATTAAGGGAGGCCATAGTAAATAGGGGGGCGCACAGAAAAAAAAACCGTTACTCAGCACGGCCCCCCCCCGCAACCTCCCCCCCCAGCCACACTATAATTGGAGGCGAAGACAACCCGCACCGCTTTTGTGTCCTCTCAGCAGAAACATATATGTCCATAAGTTTTTTCTTCTCTTGTCACATACTTAACCCACCCCCCCCAGCCCCCACCCGACTTATCCAGATGAAAAAAACATTCAAGCGGGGCAGGGTCTTCTAGCAATAAGTCCCAAGTGTTAAAAAAACCGGGACCAAAAAGACTCGACGAAAAAATAGACAAATGATTTTTTGTAGTTATCGCTCGGCTGCCCTTTGTCAGTATACACAGACACGCACCCGCTTTGTTTTTTCCAGTTCTGAACCTATCCTTACGTGTTGTCTGGTGCGTTTTTTTTTTTTTTTTGTGCGCCCTTGGGCCTCCACGGTACAAAGCAAAACCAACATTTTCTGGTATCAAGAGTTTTTCATTACTTTTGCGAGAGCTTTCCAATGCAGTTGGTAGTGCATACAGGGTGTATGTATGACGAGTATGGCTTTGAATATTTGCGAGGAATACAAATTTCGAATAAAAGAAAACAAAAAGGTTGGCCACTAAACCAGCAGACATTCCAATTCTCGTCAAAACAAAATGGGCCAATCTTTGAAAGCTTTGCGAAATCTTGCTCCCTCGAAAAATATTCTCGTAGCCATGCCCTGTATGAAACAACCAACAATGAAAACCTCTCCCAAAAAATAAAAGAATAATCCGGTAGCAGAAAGTCTCATTTTAGTTTTCCCACGAGGTTCAGCCGCTGAAATGGTGTAAACCTCAACATTTCAGATTTTTGTTAAGATCTCGTTCCCATTAGCATCGGTCTAAGGCACCTTAAGGCATATTTTAGGACAGCAATCTCGTTGTGAAGGCAAAAGACTTGGGGAATGAGAGCCCGGTTCAGGTTTATGTCCGATTCAGGTTCATATACAGGGCACTTCAAAATTGGGTTAAGAACCCATTTGAGCAAAATCCCATGACCTATATATTAGTCGGATAAGTTGGCACCGCCGCAACTTACTACAATATACCTATTAGCCAACTAATACCTAGCTGGCGACTTGAAGAAACCCCAAGGGGTCACGTATGTACACATAAATCAGTTAGCAAACATTGCACGGTGGTATAATATAAACACGCGTACGTCGTACATTAAATGTAATATACTGACGAACACGCACCCACCCCTGACGAGGGTGGCCGGAACAGACGTTTTTCGACACCTTACATGAATAAAGGTAAGGATGGAAACCAAACCGGAGCATTGTGGTAACACGGGACAGAGGGGGGGGGGGGTATTCATGTCGTGCATGGCCGTAGTTGTGTGACCGTAAGACCGCTGCATCCCTACAATGCCGGGACGAAGCACGTTGAGAGGGTCTGTTCCGCCTTAAACAATGCTATTTTCGACTCTGCTCTAAAACTTACGCGTTTTTTTTCAAGTAAGGAGAAAAAAACAAGCTGTTTTCTCCTAAATCGTCCTGTGATCCCAGCACGCTCCGGTTTGTTGTCCATTCTGACCATTTTTAATGTGAGGTGTCGAAAAACAGACAGAACGTAGCGTCGGCGAGACCCGTAAAAAAAGTGTATTGTATTTAGTGTGGAAATGGCCAAACAAAGTACGTACGTACGAGTATGAATTATAATAGGGTCGAAGCTTTTTCCGATTTTGTTTTTGCCGGTTTATTTCCGGACAACTTCAATACAGGTCGACCACGGGTTCGGGGTTGGGGGGTTAGTCTTAGGGTTGGAGTTGCATAGGTTTTATGGCGTCATATTAAAAAAAAAAATCTCAATACTAGAACCACACGCCGTACACACAAAGATTCGCTTTTTTTTCCCATACGGTATCCTCTACGTTTATTTACATGCCTTGCATAGGCAGGCCGGCTCAAAAACGACTGCTCCGGTCGCTCTCGCCCCTGGCGTGAATTCTTCAAAGCCAAATTCCTCCACGCGAAGGGGGGGGGGGGGCACACACAACAAGAAGGTGGCTTTGGCGAGATATCTTCGTTCCCCGCCCGAAAAGCGGAGGCAGATTTGATGCTAATGCTACGGTTAGGGTGGGCGGAGTGTACTTCATACCCATGCATGGCCGTAGTCGTATGATCATCGACCCTCGCGCACCCCTACAATGCCGGGACGGAGCATGTCGGGTTTTCACCGACCAGGCAGACATCGCTAGCACCAAGCGCGAGTTGACCGTTTCCGCCCGTACCCGATGTTTGGGGGGAAAAAAAACAATCCCGCGTTTAGGCCACTCGCAAGAGTGGTTCCAAACCTCGCTCAAAATTGGACTTGGGGAAACATTTCGTTGGTGCAGGCAAGGTAACAAACAATATCATGGCGGCTGCTTGTCGCGAAACCAAAAGGGCTGAAAAAGCTCAACACTGCATATATATAAGCAATACTCGTACCGTAGTCAATTGGGCGAGCTGCTCTGGGCAGGGCAGCTGAAACAAAAAAACACCTGAATATGCCCCCCTCCCCCCCTCCCGTATATATTAGCACCAATCGCGTAAACCCCACACTTACTACGAATGACCTTCGTCTGTCGAGTTTTCATGCGCGCGTTCCTGGTCATCTGTCGAATCACTATTCGGCTAGCTATCCTATAACCCCACAACGCGAAGGTGGGCTCAGCATATAGTGCACGGCCGTAGTCGTATGACCATAGACCCGCGCGTCCCTACAATGCCAGGACGGAGCACGTTGGGTTTTCACTAACCAGGCAGACATTGCTTGCACCAAGCGCGAAACCCCGTGAGGTATTGGGCGAGTCGCATGGAGGGGGCGTACTCATGTGCTGCTTGCCTTAAGTCATTTGACCATTGACCACGCATCCCTTCCGAGACGGAGCACTATTCCTACTCCTACTAGAGACACCTCCAACATTTGGGCGCTCATTACGTAAGGGGGGGGGGGGGGGGGGGGGGTAGACGGCAACAAGTCGACGCCTACTCAACGTTCGAGCCGGGGCAAAATGTTCTCGCCCGGTCAGTCCGTGTGTGAATGAATCTATAACCCCCCTAAACCTTTTTCAACATCGAGTCTCGAGATTGACTCGTCGCACGGTATATATAGGGGCTGTACTATTTTGGCTCTCTATTTTCGGACCGGTTGATCTCCTCGAGTAAGCAACTACCTGTACGTATCAAAACCCTTACTGGCCCTAATTGTATCTGTGCCAGAACTAGGACTACTGTGGCGCATCGAAAGGTCGGTCGCGTTGCCCGGAAAAATAAAAATAAAAATAACGTTTTTCCAAGTCGTGTTTCGGGGGAAAGATACTGAGCGCCTCTGGGCGGAGATTAGAACATAAGCCGCCACCCCTACAAGGCATTGTTATCTTCGCCTTGTGGTAGTATACCCCCCCCCCCCCCCCCCCCCCCCCCCGTCTCGAAAGGGATGCGTGGTCAATGGTCAAATGACTAAGGCAAGCAACAAATGAGTACGACTCCCCCCCCCCCTCCCCCCCCGGGGGGCCTCACAGGCGGTTCTTAGTATAGGAAGCAAGCTCAATAGTTATGCGACTCGCCTAACACCTCACGGCACTTCGCGCTTGGTGCAACGAGCAATATCTGCCTGGTTGGTGAAAACCTAACGTTCTCCGTCCCGGCATTGTAGGGATACGAGGGTCTAGAGTCATACGACTACGGCCATGCACGAAATGAGTACACCCCTACTCCAGGAGCTCCACAGGAGTGGGAATATCTCGTCAAGAACATTCCGTAGACGCATGGCGCGTTGCTATCACTACGGTTCCCGCGGCCCGAGAAACTCATCAAAAGTCGGGGGGGGGGGAAATGTCCGAAACGGTGTGTTTGTTATCTTGCGTGTTACCGTATACGCTGTTCGTTATCTTGCATGTTACCGTATATCTTGTTCGTTATCTTGCGCGCTTACCGTGTGTTGTTCGTTATCTTGTGCGTTACCGTATGGTATATACATATATAACACGCTTAAGGTAGCAAATACGCCGTCTCTCAGAGACGAATTTCAAAGGGGAGAGCGTACACGCCGAGCGGGCGCTTCTGCAGCACGGGCCCGCGAACAAAAAACCACCTAGCCTGAAGCAAGCCTTATAATATTATTGTCGAGCCATCCTTGCTTGCTTATCTTCGAGCGTTGACTAATATACTAGGATTTAGTGTAGCGCTCGCCCCCTGAGCCCATGTTCTCGGTCCAATTTTCTCACGTAGCGTCCCCAAACACAAAGCGAGCCTAAGATTCCTATTCGTAACAGGAATATTTCTTACTCGTGGGTATATCTAAACGTTACGCAAAGATCGACCCCCCCCTCACCTTTTTCTCGCGGTGTGTGTGTGCCCCCCCCCCCCTTGCTTTTATGAGAAGATTTGTCGCTGAAATTTGTCCTGGGTGGGTGTTTTAGCTATATAGCATGTTATACGGTATACGGTATTTGTGATCGCTCTCGCTCGCTCGCTCGCGCGCACGCTCACTCACTCACTCACTCACTCGACACCAGCTAGGCCACTGATAACCGCAAACCCAACACCCGAAGACAACCGAACACCGAATCCGTCACTGTTTGGGTCGCTACGAGCACATACCATACAGCCTGGGGCTCAAAGGGTTAGTGCCGCCCGCGCCCCATACCGTGCACTTCCTCTAAAAGCAGTTTGGGACCAAGGGTCCCTTCTGTTGCGACCAAAAGGGCCACATGCCGCTGTAACGCTGCATGCATATGACCGTTCTGGGACTGCAGTCCAGACGAAAAAACCTGATGAGTCTGCAAAAATACTTAACAAAACGAGACCAAAGGCAAGAAGACCAAACGTTTTTTTTTTTTTTTTTTAGTAACCCAAGTGAGAGGACCAAAAGGGTCAAAAGGAGTGGGAATCCTTTATATAGGGACTCAAATCAACCCTTTAACCCTGCACACCAACACGTGTTTCAGTCTATTTCCAAGTAGTCTGTCCCCGGAAACGGGCTTACGGTCCCTATATAGGGGTTGAGGTAAGGGCCCAGGGATATATAGCGACCCAACATACGAGAAAACAGGGTCTATCACCCGTCCGTTTTTGAGCAAGTACAAAGTGCCACTATGCTGCTTGAGAGCGTGTCGTACACCTCCCTGCCAACCGAATAGGACACATCAAAATCCGTTTCACCTCGGCGGCCTTCCTGTGGACTACCGGTATGTATGCCGTAAGCGTCAGGTTGTTTCGAAATGTTTTCCCATGTTTTCCCTCTCAAGACCCGAAGGGGGGGGGCTGTGAATAAGGCATGCCTTAGTTGCTGGAGTTGACGACTAGTTATTAGTTGGATGGATACGTACGCCAACTAATTGAAATTTTGTTTACTGCTGTAGTGTTTCCTAATTTAAAATAAAATAGAAAAAAAATCCGAGCCACAAAAGCGCCCGCGTCAGGTAGAAAAAAACGCAGGATTCCGTAAATTACCACACGCAACTAACTGGCAGGTACATTACACCTAGCCAACTATAGTAAATAGTCGACAGCCAACTTCTATAATAGTTCGCCAGCCCACAGCCCTGCCGAAGGGGTTGATAACGCATTGAACACTCCCATTACCTGTTCTGAAGACAAACGAAAAAAAAAACATGTTTGAAAATGACAAAAAAAAAAAAAAAAATGAAGGAAAGGCTTTGCGTAGGTGTCAGATTGAACATCTCGAAATTCGCCTTTGCAAGCTGTGTACATAAATATAAAGCAAGCTGTGTATATACCAGGTATACTTCGTATGATATTATATGATACTTCGATCGCGTAACGCACTAGATACGGGCTACGAGCACGTATAGCACGTAGTTTTTAATCGGACTACAAACGCTTTGGGTTTTCGTACCAAACGCACTCGCTACTCACGAACATGTCATCGTAATCAAAGGCTACTGCTGCTGTAGTTACGATATATCGTTTCCCTCTAAAGTATGTCAAAATGAATTAATCCACACTATTAATAGCTCAACTCATTCATTCATTTATTTCATCCACTCCGACGACCCCTTGAATATTAGATGTAACGGAAAACAATGTCATACGAAGCAAAAAATGGGATTCTAATACGTAGCGACATTGGATAGTTCGTTTCTAACTTGAAGAGTCCTGCCAAGCAGAAATACTTGATATTTGACCCGAAAGTACGACGTATGGTGCCCTTTAGACGCGCGCCTTAGCTGGCAGAAATATTTCGACCGGAAAACTGATACGGTGCCCTTTAGACACGCGCCTTAGACGGCAGAAAATATTTCGACCGGAAAATTGCTACGGTGCCCTTGAAGACACGCGCCTTAGACAACACACAATTATTTCGACAGGAAAATTGCTACGGTGCCCTTTAGACGCGTGCCTCAGACGGCACGAAATATTTCGACCGGAAAAAATGCTATGGTGCCCCTTAAGACACGCGCTTTAGACGGCACAAACTTATTTCGACCGGAAAAACTGCTACGGACGCGTGCTACGATAGACGTAGCACTTTTTGGGCTAGAATGGTTTCTGAATGACGGGGCTCCTTAACCCAAACTCGTTGGACTTCCATTCTCGTGTTTCAATATTGTTCATGGTATACTTAGGCCATGGTGTTGGTAAAATCGGGTATTAAAAACACTTTTATTTTCGTCCAAAATCAGTGTTTTTGGGTGACGTGTAGAGCTCCTCAAGTGACCACCCTTATGAGGCAAAAACATGCATGCACCTCTACTACCATAGCATGTGTCCACGGTGCCCTTTAGACGCGTGCCTTGGATGGCAGAAACATGCCGACCAGAAAGTGCTACGTACGGTGTCCTCAAGTGAACACTCTCAGAAAAATCATGCATGCACCTCTGCTACCGTCCGCATGTGTCTACGGTGCCCTTTAGACGCGTGCCTTAGATGGCAGAAACATTCCGACCAGAAAGTGCTGCGTGCGGTGTCCCTCAAGCCGCGTGCTACAACGTACGATCGTGGTATATACAGAGCTGGTGTTTCTCTAGGATGAAGACGAGCCCAGAGACTACATATTGACTTACTTGATTGTGTTGGGTGTTGACGGGGGCGGTGGTGCTGCCTGTTGATGGGTGTGTGTGTGCTCTTGTTGTGTTCTTGTAGAAAGACAGCGCTCTAAATACAAACTTGGTAACTGTCATAATGCCAACGCAACACAGCATGTGAGGACCACGCGCACATACGAGAACAACCACACAAAAAAAATACGAAGGGTGTCGCATGGTACACACACGTAGCATCACAACTTTTGGAAGCTGAAAATAGAACGACAACCAAGTGTAAAAATAACATATATCTCCTTTCGGAAAGCCGAACATGGAACGAAACGAAGCGAAGAGCAAATTTCTCTTATCACACAAAGCGCACCCGCCTCTTAGGGGACGAAATGCTGGGAAATGGAGAGGGGTGAGTTTTGCAGAAACATGCACCAAGTTCAAGACAAAGGCGTCAACGCCCACAAGTCGATCCATAACTAACTTCCAATGTTTGTCGTATCACACACCGGGTGATTAAGATAAGACACCCCATGGGGGGCACACACACAACGAAAATGGTAGGGCTGGGCACTGGCACAGTATTTACTGGCAGTATTCATATACTGCCAGTATTCATATACTGGCAGTAGTAATCCACTCATTGACCTGGCCAGTACATCGTACGACGTACGCCCAAGAAACACGACATACTGTAGCACAAAAACCCACCAATTGCGTTTCGGGCGGAGAGCGGAGAGACAGCATACTTGCTGCAATCCGGTACGAGTATACTGATTGATTTTGACGACAGTATAATCGCTACTGACTTGAGTCACCCAGTGCCCAGTCCTGGAAAATGGTGACTTTGGAAATATATAGTCCAGACCTGTCCCCGTATAGAACGAGCGATCGAACTATCACACCAAGCTCGCAAATATGAGTTTTGAGGGTTTTTTTTTATCTCCCCACAGGTCTCTCTTAGGAGTAGGAAAGGTGCTCCGTCTCGAAAGGGATGCGTGGTCAATGGTCAGATGACTGAGGCAAACAACAAAATTTAGTACGCCCCTTGTACCTTTTTGAGGGGGGTTTTTATCTCCCCACAGGTCTCTCTTAGGAGTAGGAACGGTGCTCCGTCTCGAAAGGGATGCGTGGTCAATGGTCAGATGACTGAGGCAAGCAACAAATTTAGTACGCCCCTTAGTACATAATATACTGTAGATCCACCGGTCGGGGTGTTGTACTCTCCTCAATGCCGAGATAATTGTCCGCTGCGAATCCCTCCGAAGGGGGTTTGTCACCAGCTATATACTATTACGGGTGGACCGACCATAGAAAATAATAGGACCAAATACTGTTTGTAAAAACAGAAAAATATGTACGTATATACCTGGCAGGCTTTTTTGTGTACCGTACATCTTAATTACGGGTGGACCGACCATAGCAAACAGGACCAAATACGGTTAGTAAAACTAGAAACATATATATCCGGTAGGTTTTTGGGTGTACCGTAGGTGTCGTATACTATGGTACAATATGTATGGTCTCCCGTAATAATCAGGTGGAAATTTAAGGACCGTTTGAGATTGATGTTGCGAAACCCAACAATCCTTGCATTTCCGTCCAGGAGTCGCCTGGCAAAGCAAAGCAACGCCAAATAGACCATTAAGCCGACGAAAATCAGAACCCGCAGGCCGAGGAGGGGAGGGGGCGCCAGAGAAACCCGTGCGGAGGGGAGGTGGGGGGGGGGGGGGGGGGGGGGGGCAGATGGGAGGCTATACGCCGGAGGCAATCAATGTGAAGGTTTGGTCGCTTGCAGGTTAGATTGCCGACCTATGAATAGTGATGTACACCAACTAATGCTGTACTCGTACAAGAAGAGTATTCTAGTAGTATACCACCCTGTCCCTATATTGAAGACCAATTTTATTTAATATTAGTGAACAAACGGTCCATATACTTCCGGACAGAGTGGTATATATGCACAAGTCGTGGCAGGTAGTTTTTGTACTTTTCGCAAGAAAACCGCTGTTGATAGTATACATATACCAAGCAAGGTATGCGACAAAACTGTCTCTTAAAAATGTTGCCAGGTGCGTGTTAATAGTGCATAATAGAAGGTGTACATGCAATAATAATAATAATAATCATCGAATGTCCCAATACCCAAACAGGGGGTATACTAAAACCAAGTGAAACAATAGTTAAAAAAAAGGGTAGCGGCCAAAAACAGGTATACCTGGTCCGTTTGCGGCCAAAAACAGGTACATACTTAAAATCAAGTAAAAAACGCACTCCACGTGCCCTGTCATTGGTCCAAAACTCGTTGTACCTGTTTTTGCCCCTTTAAAACCCAGGCATACCTGATTTTGTCTACTCTGCTTGACTTTCACCTTTTTTTGTCGTTTTTAAGCCAATTAGAGGCCCTTCGTAGTTCCACCCTATGCCCCCTATACATATACCGACGTACGCGGAGACCCCCTCCTCCCTTCGCACCTCGCCACCTCGCACCACACGCCACTTGAGCGACACACATATCTGCCTGCACACCTCCGCCGAAATATTACGAGATAGAAGGCTCCCCTTCGGGATTGTGGTTGACTTGGAATACCACAGGGGTGTCGCAAGCTGAGAAGGGAGAATATAGCAGCAGGCGTTCGTTCCTCGTACTATTAATCGCAGCTGCTCGTATACGTAGCCACCGGGCGAGCACGAATAACATAAAAAAAACTACTTTGCGTTGCAAGGAACGGCAGGTTCGTGGGGTGCGTTATAAACGTGATTTTAGTATGTACCTGTTTTTGGCCCCGAACGGACCAGGTGTACCTTTTTTTGGCCTCTGCCCTTAAACAAATAATTTTAGTAAGATTTCGCCAAGAAACCCCACCCCACGTGCTTGTTTTTCAATATGACCCTTTCCTATACAGGAGTGTGGTGTCGTCTCGTCTGTTGGTCCTGTATGCTGGTGTCAGATGACGTAAATCTAGCCGTTCAGACGAAGGCATCATGTTCGTTCTAATGACGTGGTAAGGTTTTGACATGAAACTGTTGGGTTTTCGCATTTTATTTTATTTTCCGACGGCGATATGTACGGTACAACAGCCAGCACTGACTGTTACTACTTATTTTCGGCTTCGGCTAACGGCGGCCACCACCTCGACCCCACCAGCCGTATAATGGCACGTATAATACGTGCTGGGCTGTTCGGATCTACACGTACTTTTGCACCATCTGGCACCCTGTTCCCATTTGGTAAAATGACCCCGCAGTGGGTCCATCCCATTTGACACCTTGCTCCCACCCACAAGGTGCAGAAATATAGTCAGCCCTCCGCAGGAGCCGCCGGAGGTCCACCTGGCACCTCGATCCCATTTGGTACCATGTAGGCCATACATATCTACAACAACTTCTGCTATACATATAACCGCGTTGAATGTACGTGCAAATTAGAATAAGCCTGGCACGTATAATATGTGCAAGTCTGCCTCGACCCGGAACTCTAACCCTAGCTATCTAGCCCTAACCAGAGGCCTGCTTGGTTGGTGTGCCAGCCGGTCGTTGTGCCTGGAAGGCTCTGTTCCCTTATGCGGTCGGGGCACACATCTAAGGAACTACAGTAAGTCTGAACGACGGGCACATCCACGCGAGATCTCGTAGGATGAAGAATCGGCAGACACTCGATTGTGTGTGCTGGATGTCCACGGGTAGAAAGGACGGTTCAATGTGAAGAACACACACACGCGAGATCTCCTGTGGTTGTGCGATAATATACATCGGCTCCGAAAAAATAAATAAATAACATTTAAAAAAAAATAAAAGAAAACAGCTGTGAGATCGAGGACAAAAAAACAATTACATGTACTGAATTTACACTACGTATATAGCTCACCCTGCGTGCACTACCTGCGAGTCCTCACGTATATATAATATACCACAACGTGTTTTCCTGTTGATCGTGGAATGATTCTCGAGGAGTTGCTTGTTATACGTCGCGCATCAAGTGATCTACTGTAGCTGTGTTAATTGTTGCGGCATGTCCCTGAGAAAACGAGAAACGCCTGTAGGTTTTCCGTTATCCACCGAGATACCAGTACATAAAACAGTAACACCAGGTATGAACTATTTCCTAGTCGTGGCAAACTTACGTGCAAACGTACCCCCCCCCGTTTATTTTTTCACAGATAAGACACACACACTTCCTGATTTCTGCAGCTTCAGATTGTGTTCTCATATTCAGGATGTACATCCTGCATGAGGACCGTACAAAACCCGTAGGACGCTCGACGGAAAGTGTGTATCTCATTGCATCACACACAGCTAGTGAATATGAGTTTCAACGAAATTCTCGATCTCACAGCTGTTGTTTTAATTTTCGTAAATATAGACTATTCACGATCCTCTTGGTCCCAGGTAAATCCCCGCCACCATCGCTGAACTATTTGCTGATAAGAGAGGGCATCAATAGGGGTGGGAGAAAATAATCATTCACGAACAGGGAAGGGGTGAGCGAAAAAAAGGGAGAAAACGGAGGAGCCACACTCGCCAGTACTAAGTCGGAATAAAAAACAAACTATTAATACGAGTACAAGTAGTATATTCGGATATAAGAGTATTAATAGTAGCAGGTTGGCATTTTTTTGTCAGAAATTAATTACAAATTACTTCTTTTTTTTTAGTTTTTTACTTGATTTTAGTATACCCCATCTGCCTGGGGCTCGAAAACACACAAAAAAACTGGGGTGTCGATTTATTTTTTTGTGTGTGTCCTTGGACTGCTGTCACCGGCAGCGATTTTATTATTTTCCACCACCCCCAATATAAACCCTCTCCTATTGTATAGCATCTTATTGGCCGATGGGGCCGGGGACCGGGGATTTACCTGGGATCAAGAGAATCGTGACTAGTCCACACACCTCGGACCAGTACTGGACGAAGCATGATGATAGTAGATCTTCCTAAGGTAGCTATTTAGGCACTCTGGTTGGCTAAGGGTATATATGTTTTACGCGGCGCAATCAACTTGGAGTCTTTTCCCCAGCCACAGCATCCCGAGTCAACCCATAGAGTCTTTCCAAGCTCGCCATCCACGCTGGCCGAGTCAACGTAGAGTCTTACCAAGCACAGCATCCCAGCACTGGCCGCTGGCATAGGGTTCTGGTTAGGGTTAGGGTTCGGGTCGGAGGGTCGACTTCAGGCGTCTAGCACAAACCCCCCGTAAAGATCTACTATCAAGGTGTGTCCACCCCTCCCTCGGACAGATCATACAGATCATACAGATCATACAGATCATGCATATCATACAGATCATACAGATCATACATATCATACATATCATACAGATCATGCATATCATACATATCATACAGATCATATAGATTATACAGATTATTCCCACTTGATGATCTAGGTCCTTCAGGGCAGATAGATCCCTGATTTGAACGGTCTAGCTCATGTTGCGGAGTGGGATCCGCATGATCTACATGAGCTATAGCGCATGTTTCCCGGGTAGATCTGTACTACACAGATCCTGCACACTTTCTCGCAACGGCAGGCGAGGAGCTAGATGATCTAGCCCACGAGCTATCTGATCTGTAGGAGGGGCGGGATCGTCTATTTACTACAAAAATCGCGAGTACTTTACAAATTGGCATCTTGGTTCTAAGCTGACAGAGATGCCACTACTCACGGTTTTCTTGGTTCTGATCGTACCTCGGTTGTAGCTGCAAGCGGCGGACAACGGAAACATTAAAAAAAGGGTTTTCTCGTTTAATCAGACACCGGCTACAACAACAATAATACCACTGCCAGATCACGATGCCAGAGAATATCATATATAGCAAGCAACCCCGTCCCCGGGAATCATTTCAGAATCAACAGGAAAACAAGTTATGGTACATATGTTCGTATGATATGTATATACTACCAGGTGTACCATAAGGAGTCGCAGCAGGTACGAGTGCCCGCAAGGGGAGGAATGGCAGCTGCAAAAAAGACGAACATGTGTGATGTGAGAATAGACTTGGAAAAATCAGAAGGTGAAAAAAAAAAAAAACAGAAGGAAAAGAAGATCACGCAAAAATAAAACAGTGACACCATCTGTTCTTACTTCGTATTATATAATCCTTATAATACGTACGTACTACTACTGTTTGTGACAATTGCCAGCTGGTTTCTACCCTGGTACAGCTCAGGCAGAAAGGTAACGAGCGTTGTGGTACAAACATGAAGACCAAAACGTTGGAGATTGAGCTAAAAGGCAAAAGTGAAAGATAGCTTAATCTAAGGTTTGTGGAAGGACGGAAGAACTGTTGAGAAGAGAGTTGTGGTTTCAGTCTTCTGGTTTAGTACCAATCGGGGATACTCAGCAAGCAGTGCCTTCAGGGTCGAGCAGCGACACAGAAAGAGCAGCTGGGCGGGGCAAGATTATCAACATCACCGTAGAAATAAGTGGCGCTAGATTGATACACAGCCAGAACACTGGCAAGCGCTTATCCCGTAGTTTTCATGCCAAACTTGACACAAAGCCCCTTACATTTCCGTCCAGAGAAATACCACTCTGGGCGAAAACATAAGAACCGCTTGGTCTTGATAGTGCTGTATTACACGGTCCTTATATTTCCACCCAGGGTTGTATATCATTGTATATATTACGGGGGGACCTTAGTAAATAGGACCTATGGTAAACACGAAAGCATACCTGGTATATATTTACCTATTTTTACTGTGCATATTTGGTCCTACTTACTATGGTCCTCCGTAGTAGCCCACGATAGGACATTTGAGGCGTATATACCCTGGAGGCGCAGGGTGCTTTATCGTGGCTAAGAATTGTTATCATGTCATGAAGGTGCCAGGGGTATACCGGTATGTATACCCCTTCCCGTGTCCCCCGGTGCGAGAACAAAACACGCTATCTATTGCCCGCATCCAACGCCAAAAATCTGCGAGAGGCCCCCACTATGTGCAATACCACCTTGCACGGAACCCGTGCAACAACATCGTGTGGTTTGATTGGTCGAGGCTGGTCTTTGACCGACCGGGCGCCACCCTAAGTCAGCGTTACCCTAAGTCAGGGTTAGGGTTGGGTTGATCGGGTCTGGGCCGACGTGTCAATATATAAAAACATAAAAAAAAACACCTAGGAACACCAGGCAGGTGTTGCACGAATACGTCAGGCTGTGTATACACACACGAGGCGCGCCCTACATATGTGCAGGAGCAACTCGCAATTTTGTTTGTGCAGGCTGTGTGTGGTCAATTTCTACCTTGCCCGTCGACCCTGACCAAGCCAAACCCAGACATAACCCTAAATCGAACCCGAACCCTAACCCTTTGGGGGGCACGAGGTCGGCAGGGGCAGCCACGCGGCTCCGCCGCTTGTTTTGATGGCGTTTTCCCCAAAAAAAACATGCGGCCCAAAAGGCCAGCCTCACCCAATTAAAACCGGCATCCTGCACAAAACTGTTTGCAGGTTGCTCCTGCACATAGGGCACGTCCACACACCATGGTGTTGTACATACTGGTATACTGCTGTACGGCAAAACAGGGGTACATATCATACAGCAGCAGTACCCCAATTCTGCGCTGTCCGGGGCCAACCAAGTCCCCACAGACGCCATCGGTGGCTGGGAGTGGATCTATAACACCGCGGCTACCATGCATATCATTCGGCACGAGGTCAAACCTGGTGCCGACACTGAAGGCCCCCGGTGAGGAAATGCCTATTTGTTTTTGTGGGGGACCAAACTACTTGGCATTGAACCGGGGATAGTTTTGTAGTGGTCAAAGGCTCTATTTAACACCGGGCCGGGTATATAATACGCGTATATATAATCTATGTCGTACACAGGAAACAAATCATGGACCCACCAAGAAAATTCGAAAATTCTACCATGTACCACACTGTCCCAAAATGTAAGGACAGATTGGATGCAATATGAATGTACAAGTGGTTCTTATATTTCGGGACAGATTGGTGTATCACACGGGTGATAAGATAACACACCCCCTCGAACGAATGGATGTCCTAACCTGGTTTTCTTGACAATATGTCCCTTACATAAAACCACCATTGTCGCTGGGTGTGCGATGTATCCGTTGTTTTTCTTCTTCTTTTTTTGTAATTCCTTTTTTCCATCCCATGTATTATTTTCGCCCTTCCTTTCTCTCTCCTCCCTAGTCGTCTCAGATCCGGGGTCACAAAGTAGGCTCCTCTCCCTCCCCCCCCACTCCGGTCCTTGCCTTGAATTTTTATCGCGAGAAGATTTCAGCATTTTCTTCCCTCGTCAACTCTCGTCGAATTGTGCTTGGGAGAAGATCGGCTCGGAAATTCGTCCCACAGGGGGGGTGTGCGCTCTCTTGCGTGTTATATTTCTGGGGGCCAAAGTAAATAGGACCAAATATCTTTTTGTAGAAATAAGCAAATATATAGGGTTTTGTGTACACCGTAGGTCCTATTTACTTTTTCTTGTTTTTTTTGGCCATCCCATTTAATATCTTCGCACTTCCGTCTTTCTCCCTAGTCGTAACTCAGATCCGGGGTCACAAAGTAGGCTCCTCCCCCTCCTCTCCCACTACGGTTCTTGCCTTGCATTTTTATCGCGAGAATATTTCAGCACTTTCTTCCCTCGTCAACTCTCGTCGAATTTTGCTTACCCACGCTAAAATATGCGCTCTCGACAGACGGTGTCATTTGAGAATAAAAACCCCCATGGGGAGAATCGAACCCTCGACATCCGGGCCTACAGGCTTCGTGGCTACCAGTTAGACCACTGGGGCGACTATGGACACCCGTAAATAAGGTATAGTAAAGGACACGTAATAATAAACAGGAAATATGGTCCAGGTTGGATTTCATTGAGAGAGGGTGCTTTCTACACTACGTTCAAGATAACGACTCCACGAATTTCTTATTTTCCTCTAAATCTCAGCCTGGCTTTCTATCACGCTGTTTCTTATTAGGTGTCCTGTACTGTAATCTGGCTAAATTTGCCCTGGAGGGTTTGTTTAGGTCGCTACCAAACTTGGCCGTTACCAAACTTGAACCAGCCTGGAGCCCTAGAGTCAAATTCGTACATGATTCCTTCTACACGTGAGCCTGTTGGTCTATATAGTATACACGTCTGCACCGCGCCTATTGCATCTAATCTGCCACAGCAGGGTAAAAAAACAAAACGAAACTTGAAACTAGAGAGAAAAAAAAAACTGTTCACAGGAAATCGGAAGAAAAGAAAAACAGCAACTTATTTCGCAATTCCGGCATAAATCAGATGGTGACGGTTCTTCTTTTGTTCGTTTTTTATCAGCAGGGCTGGGCACTGGCATACATATAATAGTATACATGTACTGGCGTACTATTCTACTGCCAGTAACTATCTAATTGAACCTGCCAGTAGTATGTGCAATCGATATTCCGCTAGTACGTCTCAGAAACACGCCATATTAGATTACGGAAACCCATCAAAATTCGTCTTGGAAGGAGGGGGAGAGAGAAGAGGCGAGGCGAGGAATGTGCTTTTCTGTGTTTAGTTTGCTGGTGAGAGCCTACTATATATGACGGGTAGAAACTAGAAACAGCCCTAGATGGCGACTAAAACAACGACAACCCGTGGGTGTTGTCAACCGTCTGTGATACGAGCAGCAGCGCGAGCGCAAAGCAATATCTGGGTAGGATAATTTTGCGCCCGTACCGTATATATGTACACACTGTATATACAGTACAGGACACCTAATAAGAAACAGGCTAACAAGAAAGCCAGGCTGAGGTTTTAGAGGAAAATAAGAAATTCGGGAGTCGTTATCTTGAAATTAGTGGAGAAAGCACCCTATCTCAAATAAGAAATCCAGCCTGGACCAGATTTCCTGTTTTCTTATTAGGTGCCCTGTACTGCTGTACGACTCCTTGCATTGTAACTCGGGCACCAAATGTAACACAGTCCAGTAGCTGCAGTAGAGCTTACCACGTATTCCAGGTTTGGTCTGATTGATCTGCTTGGCTTAGGGTCGGGTATAGGCTCGATCTGATTGGCTTAGGAGCAGGTTTAGGCTTGGTCTGATTGGCCCAGGGTTAGGTTCAGGCGTGATATGATTGGCTCAGGGTTCGGCTGAGCAGTTAGGGTTATAGGTTACGTAGTTCGGTCCAATAACAGTGCGTGTCAACTATTTCCTCGAAAAAGTAAGCAACCCTGTGTAAATCATCCCCCAATCTCGTATAATAGGCCAATCGCACGCAGTGCGTCACTGTTTCTTTTTTTTTGTAAAATAAACTAAGAAACACGTCAGCTGTGAACTGTTTACCGGTATATTGTCAGTCACATCTCCGGGGGAAGCACGACACTTATTTTGTGTTTAGTTTTCGTTTGTGTTTGATTGTTAATTTGTGTGTTTCCTTTTTTTCGTTTTTATTATTAATTGATTTCCTTTTCCTTTTTTTTTTTTTTTTTTCTTTCCTCTCTTTGACGCAGCTGGATTGCTAGCAGGGTAGGTCGTGCCTGTCGTATATGACATTGCATTGTCTGCTCTGCTTACTACACTGAGCGTAGTATCTCTGCTGTGTCGTAGTTTTGTGACCACATAACTGGTACCTCTCTACGATGAAGAATCGGTATGGACACTGGGTGTGCTGGATGTCGGCGGGTAGAAAGGACGGGTTAATGTGAAAAACACACACCACACACATATACGAAGCACGTTCACACGCACGCACACACATACCCTGTGCCGCCAAAGGTTAGGAACGACGGCTTTAGAGTAAATATCAGAGACTTACATGAGACGCATCCTGGCGACGGCCACCATAATGATGATTAATGCCGTCCAGTATACTGATTTCTTTCGGAGTCAGGTTACGACCATTAATAACCTCGTACAGCATTATTACTTGTGGTAATAAACCTCTATGATACTTGCTCGTACCCAGCCCTATTATTCAGTGAGCAAGAAAAAACAAGCTGGAAAAAACTCCCCAAAAAACACATGCAAGCGGCGAGCATCTAGACTACCGGGGCGACCGGCATACCAGGTATATTATACGCACTACAGCAGTACGTTGCAATGCGTATATCATACGCCACTCCCCCTATCATAGGCACGTCCCGGAGGGGAACCTTGTATATACGCGTATATCATATCATACCACATGGCATACAAGTATCTACATATCTACATATTACTCACACTGCTGTATAAAACACAGCAGTACGAATACTCGTACGAGTGACAGGTACAAACGAGCAGTATACTCAGTACTCGGTACGAACTATGACGGGGGACCATAGTAAATAAGACCAAATATTGTTAGTAAAACTTCCTGTATATATAGGTTTCGGTGAGTACCGTACATCCCTCTTTTACTATGGTCCCCCGTAGTATGGATCGTAGCATGTTCTCACAACCCCGCAGGTACATCTACGAAAAAAATACGACCAGGTACGATACGAAGTCGTTTCGTGTTTCTGTTATGATACTCTCAAGCCAGGTAGGCAGAGAAAAGCGCTATGCGCGGGGGCAAAGATCGAGGGGGATACCCAGTGCAATACCAACCTAGTCAGGCGGGGGGGGGGGGGGGGGAGCAGGGGGGGGTCGGGGGGGCCAGCAAACCAAGCGCCCTCTCAGCTCTCAGTGATATCAAATTGTGTCCGCGGGCCTGTGTGCTGCTTACGTTGCTACTGCCGCTGCTGCGGCTGTGCCGCTGTTGTTGCAAAAAAAAGTAATACCGTGCCCGGATTTATGGTGACTCGTGTTTTTTGTTCACCTTTTTGCTGCTACCCGTGAGCTACCCCGCTTCGGGATAGCATCACAACCAGCTGCCAACTACCGCAGCAACGGCAGCACTTTTCGTGTTGTGTACCGGTCATGCTGAAAGGCAACTGCTGCTACCTCAGGGTTGTTAGGGTATGCATATACGAGCGGGCATCCGTCTACAAAGTAGAAAGCCATCAAAGAAAGCCGGAAACATGCTCTCTGCAACAAGAATAGAGCATTCCAGAATCAAAGATCATCTCACGTTGACGCCGAAGCTCCGCGCCCTGCCGGCTGCAATCATAAGGACAGCGGGGAGGATCGTGGCCCTTGCTGTCGCGCAGACTATCCGCCAGTCGTGGCAGAAAAAAACACAGCAGTGGTTGGCCAGAGCTATCAATTGTGTGCCCGGTGCCTGTCCAGTTGTGTCGCTTCTCGTGAAAAGCGGCCCAATACACAATACATATTCCCATGTGCAAAACGCCGCCAACATTGGAACTCTTTGATGATCATCGTGTGTGTTGCCGTGTTGCCTCTCTGGTGTCTTTGACATTGAGATCGTGCAAGCACCATGGTCAAGGTGAGCAAGAAGAGGAAAGCTGAGGCTGCAGAGGAAGTGGCTGTCAATTATTCGCTGACTTCGCCGAGAAGAGCTGTTGACGACCACGGTATCGAGAGTGGCACACCCCAGCCACCTGTTGCGAGCGCGAGAGCCAGCCGTCAAGACGGTGATCAGCAACAACAGCAGCAGCAGAAGCATCAGGAGCAAGAGGAGCAACCCACCACCACCAGTATCACTGCCAGCCCTGCTGTTGATAGCACGGAGCGCAAGAAGAAGAAGAAGAAGAAGAAACGGAGACGAGAAGATAGCGGGCTGGAAGAGGGAAAGGATGGCACAGCGCCAGGAGGAGCGCTTGACACCACGAGTGCCACACTAACAGCCACAGCAGCAGGGGCAGCAGAAGCAGCAGCAGGGGCAGCAACAGCAGCAGCAGCCGTAGCGGAGGTTGGGGTGGATAGCTTTGCAAGTGGGGGAGACGCAGCGGGGAGTGATAGCAGCCTAGCGCCGATATCTGCCGCTGCTGTCGCTGCTGCTACCCAAGTGACATCGGAAGCCATGGCGGGAACCAAGCAGGTGCGTCGGAATACTGTTTTGTGTATTGACGTCATACATGAGAGTACAACACTGCTGTAGTACACACTGCAGTACAGGACACCTATTATTAATAGTAATAAGAAATAGGCAATAAGAAAGCCAGGCTGACTTCAGAGGAACATAAGACATTTGAGATTCGTCATCTTGAAATTAGTGTAGAAAGCACCCTCTCTCAAAGAAGAAGCCCAGCCTGGGCCAGCTTTTCTGTTTCTTATTAGGTGTCCTGTGCTGCTGTACTACGCGTACGTACCGGTACGTAGTCTTGCTGCTGCTGCTGTGTGCTCGGGTATATAACCAACCCGTGTTCGTAGTGCAGTCTACGACGATCGCACTCAATGGTACAGCAAGCAGTACCGTAGACGTATTATACACATGCGACGGTGCACGAATATCGCACCCCCGGTGATAGTATGTGGGGCTTTGAATTAAAAGGAACACCCGGTGTGGTACACTCTCGGGTGGGTGTGAATACAACTTACCCCGATGATCTATTAATAGTGGGTGGTCGTTTTATATAGACTTGACAGAAAATGGAAATACCACCCGGCCGGGTGGTATACCTGGTATACTGTAACTGGTACAATATGACCTAATATGTACGCTACTCAGCTAGCAAAGATGAGCTTCGACGAAATCCTCGAGCTCACCAGAGCTCACAGCTGTTGTTTTTTTTTTTGAAAAAAAATAATTTTTTTAATATGTACGCCAGGGCATTAATTAGTGGGTCGGGGTCTGTTGCGCGCAGCGCAACAGGCGACTCAAGGAGTGTTGCGCGCACCGCAACACGCCTGAGGCGCGTGTTGCGCGCCGCAGGCGCCGCAAGCCCCGACCACCCCCCCCCCCCCGCCCCCGCCGGAGGTGAAAAAAGCGAAAAAAGCGAAAAAATGGCGATCTTTGGGCGAATGTACGCCTAAAAAGCCTAAAAGATGTCCAATTACGACTATTTATCAAGAAAAAAAAACCCCCCAAATTTTTTCTCGACCCCGGCGAGAAAAAAACGCGCAACAATTTTTTTAGCCTGCGGCGAAAATGTTGCGCGCCCAAAAACGCGTGTTGCGCTGCGCGCAACTAGCCTCGCGGCGACTGTTGCGCAAAACCGTTATTTTGGCCAAATGTTGCGCCAACGCAACAGCGCAACACCTAATTAATGCCCTGATGTACGCTACGTAGGGGGTGTGATGAAAAGTCAAAAGGGTGTGATAACAGTAGTACGCAGTGGTTGCAAAGGAGTTTTGCTGGCACGCTTCCAAGCCAGCAGTGATGGTGTGGTATACCTGGTATAGCAGTGAATGGTTCACAGATGAGACAGATCAGCTCACCCCAGCTCGGAGCTACAAGAGTATGTACGGGCAGTACGCGTACGTACGTATTCATAGCTCGTTCTGGGGTATACCAGCAGCCATCTTTGCAAGAGCTCGTATATATAATATATGTGCATGAGCTGTCACACGTTTGCCGGGTTTGAGCTACGACGTAGGTACTACCTGGTACTCTGTATGGTAACTATTGCTGTAGCTCTTTAGCTCACATTTCCCGTGGGTGAATTATGATACAATACATTACGGGGGACCATACGTAAGTAAATAAGACCTACTGCTGTAAGGTACACACGAAAATCTGTAGATTTCCCTATTTTTACTAGCATTCGGTCCTATAAGATTTGCTTACGAAGGCCCCCCGAAATAGAGGTAACTACAAACTCGTTTGAGCCGGTCGGTGCTACTTGCCAGGTTCCATGCCCGGTGACTTCTCGAACTTCGTTTTTCTTTAGCTTCCAAGAGATGTTTTGTGTTCCTCATTCTTGCCCGGTGTCTACGTACGTACGAGTGGTAGCTGGTTCGAGGAAAGAACGCCTGCTGTGTTAGAACTCCCTTTTCAGCTTGCGACACCCCCCCCCGGGATTTTAAGCCAACCTCACGTACGAGTGGTAGCTGGTTCTAGGAAAGAACGCCTGCTGTGTTAGAACTCCCTTTTCAGCTTGCGACACCCCCCCCCCGGGGATTTTAAGCCAACCTCAACAATCCCGAAGGGGAACCTTGTAACTTGATATGTTTGCACTCGTTCGACGAGACACTACTCGTACTGGCTATTACGGGAGACCATAGTAAATAGGACCAACTTTTGTGAGTAGAAATAGGCAAATGTATAGTTTTTTGTGTTTAATGTAGGTCCTATTTACTACATTAGCCCACCCGGAATAGAGTAGATACTCGTATACAGTACGTAGGCGACAGATGTTAAGAATCTTTTATTTTTGTCTACGTAGACGGGAATTCCTGTGTGGGTGTGTTCCACACTGCTTTCAGTACAAAAAGAGGTCGCATTCTTGTTTTTCTCCCCAAAATCTCAAGTCTCAGATTATTAATTGTCAGACTCTTAACTTTTGTAGCGTACTGTTCATCCCGTATAGTAGATGAGAGCTTGGTTGCCGAGTGTGAACAGCTATTGTTTATAGATGGTACTTACTCGTGGCTCTTTTCACACCTTGTTATAGCCCCCATCCCCACCCCGCCCCCCCACCAACACCACCAACATCGATTGCGACATGCTTTGGGGTGGCTGTGTATATTTGCAGTCTGGCGACCACAACCGCGGACAGAGACCCGGGGCTGTGGAAGGATCATCCCCTCCCCCAGAACGCCGACGACTCGGGAAAACCCACGGGAGAGCTCGGAAGCCGGAGGCGGGAGGGGGGGGTCAGCCTGGGTCCGCTGGAGATGGAGGGCATGGTGCGGGGACGCGGGGCTCTCATCCCCCCCCATTAACGCCGGGCGGACCCGGCCAAGGGAAACCCCGAAAGCACACACTGTCCATTGCCATCCCGGGCTCAGTCGTCGACAACGCTCAGAATCGGGAGTTGAAGACATATTTGGTGGGTTTTTCGAGTGGGAGGAAGGGGGGGGGTGAGGAGGAGGGGGTGAGGGGGTGGGGGGGCGTACTCTTTGGTTTCCTGCCTTAGTCGTTTAGCCATTGACCACGTATCCCTTTGGAGACGGAGAACCGTTCCTACTCCTGATAGAGAGACAACTTCCACAGTCGGGCGCTCATTGACCTGTTTCGATATATTACATAGATTTGTTTTGCTCAGGGTTAGGGACAGAAGGGTGAGGAAGAGGGTGAGGGAGGAGGGGACGGGAGGTTCGAGAGGAAGGGTTACTGTGGGTCCAGTGGGGATGGGGTGGAGGGAGTGGACGGTGCTGAAGGACGCACGACGGTGTGCACTGCATGCTGGGAGTGGGTTGTGTCTCAACGTGTTCTGTTTTTGACCCCCGAGAGGTCTCACGAAGACGTTTCGTTGTTTTTGTGTTCGGCCGTGATAGTGTGCTGTATATGTTCACAGTTCACAGGTATATATGTAACCGTCACGGGTATCATATGGAACCCCGCTTGAACATGCCGCACGTGCCGGATGGAAACCCATGGCACCCTCTGGGTAGCTGGCGGTCTCTCTCGCGAAATTTCGTAAGGCAACAAGCGCTCCCCCGAACAAGAACGAAATAAAACGTGGATGTCGGTCGGAACGACTTCCCGGCCTTCCTCTCCCGGCCGTCCCTCCCCCAGCCGCCGCCGCCGCCGCTGTCCCCTCGAGTAATGCTGGTCCTGGTGCTGCTGGTGCTGCTGGTGCTGTTTTTTATTGCTGCGGCTGCTGCCTATGTTGCAGCTACTGCGACGGCCGCTTAATCTTACGGCACGAGAAAACCAACCAGCCCCGATTCATGGCTTTGCTTGAAAATGCTCAAAACCCAACGATGATTTTGTTGAACCCCCCACTCCCCCCCCCCCCCCCCCCCCCGATGCGTGGTCAATGGTCAATTGACCAAGGCAAACAACAAATGAGTACACCCCTCCCCGACTCTCTCATACGACTACGGCCATGCATGAAAAATGAAGTACACCCCCGACCCCCTCCCTCCCTCCCTCCTTCTGACCAGGTAGGGGAGATAGCGCGAGCGGCGGCAATTTTCGAGGTCGACGAGATCGTTGTCTACGATGATCTCTCCGTCTCCCGGAAAGGGCAAGGGGGAGTAAGGGATGACTCGGCCACCGTGAACTTCAATGCACGCGGTGGTGACGCTTACAGTGGCCGCGGTGCTGGTGCTGGTCGCGGGGAGGGGATA
>MEHQ01000344.1:200521-232115 GCA_008828725.1 Saccharina japonica
GCGGGTGAGACATCGTGGTGTAGCCTGTTGGGCAAAGGCTATTTAATGGGGAAGGAGGTTGTTTAATGGGGACGGAGGCTGTTTATTTTGGAGGAGGGGGGTGTTTAGTGGAGGAGGGGGGGGTGTTTAATGGGGAAGGAGGCTGTTCAATGGGGAAGACTATTTAATGGGGGGAGGTTGTTTGTTGGGCAAGTCTATTGACCGAGGCTATTGGCAGAGGTTGGCGGCCAACGCTTTTGGGCGAGGTTTTTTGTTCAAGATTTGGGGCCAAGGCTGTTGCCCTAGGATTTTTAGAAGCGTCAACCCACCCACCCCGCCCCACCGATCCCAACCCACCCCAATCCAACCCAGCCCAGCCCACCCCAACCCAACCCAACTCAACCCAACCCAACCCAACCCAACCCAACCACCAACCCAACCAAAACGGCATCCTGCTTTTGTTTTTGTCCGTTTTATCGGTTTTTTGTGCTGCAGTATGTCTTTCGGTCGACGTCGGGGCGGTGTCGGCTGACGTGACAGTCCCGAGTTGCGCTGCCGAATCGCCACTTCTCGTCGTGTCGAGAGTGCCATGTAGTCTGTTTCTGTCTGTTCTGTCTTCTGTCTGTCTGTCTGTCTGTCTGTCTGTCTGTCTGTCTGCTGTCTGTCTGTCTGTCTGTCTGTCTGTCTGTCTGTCTGTCTGTCTGTCTGTCTGTCTGTCTGTCTGTCTGTCTGTCTGTCTGTCTGTCTGTCTGTCTGTCTGTCTGTCTGTCTGTCTGTCTGTCTGTCTGTCTGTCTGTCTGTCTGTCTGTCTGTCTGTCTGTCTGTCTGTCTGTTGTCTGTCTGTCTGTCTTGTCTGTCTGTCTGTCTGTCTGTCTGTCTGTCTGTCTGTCTGTCTGTCTGTCTGTCTGTCTGTCTGTCTGTCGTCGTCTGTCTGTCTGTCGTCTGTCTGTCTGTCTGTCTGTCTGTCTGTCTGTCTGTCTGTCTGTCTGTTGTTGTCTGTCTGTCTGTTGTCTGTCTGTCTTCTGTCTGTCTGTCTGTCTGTCTGTCTGTCTGTCTGTCTGCTGTCTGTCTGTCTGTCTGCTCTGTCTGTCTGTCTGTCTGTCTGTGTTCTGTCTGTCTGTCTGTCTGTCTGCCCGTCTGTCTGTCTGTCTGTCTGTCTGTCTGTCTGTCTGTCTGTCTTTCTGTCTGTCTATCTGTTTCTATCCACTGTTTTTATCCACCACGTCATTGGTGATTTTATTTTGGTTTTCCCCTTCCGACAATTTATCGTACATGTTGTTCAAATATCACCTAATACCGCAGTATTTGCAGCCTTCTCTTCTACCGCTCTGAACCCATAAACATCCCACTTTTCCCTTCTTGAAACCCTCCTGCTTGTACATACCTTCCTCCCTTTTTGGTAAAGCCCCCGATTCCATCCCCGTCGACACCCACTCTCACGCTGGCTGCACATGAAAGGGTGACAACCTATCAAAAACTTTTCCCAAGAAAAACTTATCCGATATAAATACGAATATTCGTTTTTTTTCCCGTTTTTGTTTTTTTTTTTTTTATTCGTTTTTTTTTTTTTTTTTTCAGGGGATTGAAGCCACGGTGGACGCAGACGAAACGCTCCAGCTCCCGGGGAGCGAGTCCTCCGCCCTCTTCGACCTGTGGGCCAACACGTGTCCGGGCCAGGGGAGCAGAACCATCCGCACGGAAGAAGCCGTGCTCATCACCCTGGCGCGTCTGAGGCAACACGTGCTCGCGAACGGAGAACAAACCGCTCCTCCCTCCTCCTCCTCCTTGGGTGGTGTTGGTGGTGTTGGTGTTGGTGGTGATGGTGGTGGTGTTAGTGGTGTTGGCGCTGTTGATGGCGGTGCTGCTGTGGAGGTTTAGACGAGATGAATTGGGGGGGGGTGTACTCATGGCGTGCACGACCGTAGTCGTATGGCCATAGACCCTCGCATCCCTATAATGCCGGAACGGAGCACGTTGGGTTTTCACCAACCAGGAAGGCATTGCTTGAGTAATAATACACACCCTCGGACGATGGGATGACTTTTTTTCTAAGCTGACTTGTTTTGCTTGACAAAAGGGGAGAGTGCAGACAGACGCCGATCGTTGCGTCTGCTACGGAAAAATCTCTCGGGACTACAAATGAACAGAGCTTTCCGAAAGCCAACATGTTTTTTCGTCGTGTGTAACCTCCTGCCCCCCCCCGTGAAATAGGAAGGGGATAAGATCAGTAAAAGGTTTCCATAATATATGGAAACAACGTAATGCGCCCCCAAATGTTGGAGGTGTCTCTATCAGGAGTAGGAACGGTGCTCCGTCTCAAAAGGGATGCGTGGTCAATGATCAAATGATTAAGGCAAGCAACAAATGAGTACGCCCCCCTTGGGGCTGTGTTATCTTGATTATATTGATTACAGTAAACGGTACTATAAATAATTGTTATGCGCCAGGTATGGCCGTAGTCGTGATAACGTTAGACCTGCAATGCCGGGACGGAGCGACGTCGGGTTTTCACCGACCAGGCAGGCATTCCTTGCTTGCACCAAGCGCGAAGCGCCGCGGGGGGTTATTGGGCGAGACGCATGCATGCCGGGTGGCCGAGGGGGTACACACCAGATGGATGCATGTCCCTCGGGGCGGGAAGGGGGTGGGGGGGGGGGAGGGGGGGGCAGAGCGCGTCCTGATGCAAGAGCAAGACTCTTGAGTGCCTTTGCTGCCTTCTTTTGGGCATGGGCAGGGTCGAATTCCTAATTCCGCGCGTAAGTTTAATAGTGATGCGTCCCGCCCCCCCTCCCCCTCTCTAGATTTCCCTCTTCCTCTCGATCGCCTAAGCGTGGGAGGGATGGGAGGTCTGCTTGTGTGCGCCACGGGATAGCGAAATGTTTTTTTTTTTCAAACTCTTATTTATTGATGGAATATATACAGTACCGGCCCGCTCATAACAAACCAGAAATCGGGCTTGGGCTGACTTTCTTATTTGAGAAAGGGGTGTGTCCCACACTAACTTCCGTATAATAGCTGTCGACTTTCTTATTACCCCCGTAATGTTTAGGCTGAGTTTCTTGTGGGGCACTTTCTTATGAGAGGGCCGGTGGTGTACCAGGTGCAGCAGTATCTATCTTGCTCCACCATGCTTTGGTTCACGTACGTAGGTAGGCGTTCGCGAGATATAATCGAGTAGTAGATTTTGTCCGACCAAGTACCTGAACCAAACATTTCCCCCCCTCTTGTCCGAACAACAAGTACCTGAACCGAACCTCTCCCCCTCCCCTCTTTTTCTAATGGCTTGTTGACCCTGGCAGCATCCAGGGAAGTCACTGGCCTATATCCTCGACGAGCGGAACGAAAATAGAACACGCGCGGACGACTTGCCATTAAAACTTACAGATTTGAATACAGCAGTACAGGTATGACGTACAGTAGTACGCAGCTTACAAACTTGAGTTTCAACCATTCAATCGGTCGTACTCACAGCTGACGTATTTTTAAAATTTTATAAAAACCAAAGCGCACCGCAACTTTCAACTTTCTTGGGGTTTATTTAATAGTTTGAACTGATGGTATACTTCGGTGGTGTCAACCATCTATGAACAGCAGTACGTAGTACAGAGTGAGCGCGCAGCAGCAGTATTTCTTGTACGGGCGTTGGATCGACTCCTTGCGTTAAAACTCAGGCACCAATTATTCTCGTATCATCTCCCAACCACGTGTGGCCGTTGTCGTAGCTATGATACAACCAACAGCAGCAGCAGGTGTGTGCCACGTGTGGCCGTTATGTGTCCCCTTCCTGTCTCCCATCTACGGTATCATGTGTGGTGTCGGCTGCTATGATACGTACCCGGTACATATACGAGTACGAGTACGACGAGTATCATACTCGTATCATATTACGAGCACACCAGGTGTAGTTCTCTGTTGTTCCCGTTCGTCGATATTCTGGCAGTTACACGTTTTTGGCATTTTTTTCGTCGATACCGACCACCGACCACACGACGACCACCGCCGTAAACATCAAGCAAGGCCAGCCGACCACCGAGGCCCGCCTAATCATCACCGACCGATCGCCCGACGGGACACGACCACCAACTAGCCCGACACCGACCAAACCTTGACCTAACGCCCGGCCGAGAAGATGGGAAGGACACACGCGAGCAACAATACTCTCGAAAGGAGTGCCCACGCAGCCAGAGCGACAACAACAACAGCAGTCTGTCGAGCTTGTTACTCGTATACATAGAGAGGGTCGGACAAGTACTGGTATCCTGTGGCTGATACCCATATCGCGCGAGGTTTGTCTCGTCACCCAGTACTTCGGCCACCTCCCTCGGCGGGGGGGGGGGGGGCTGCTGCTGCTGCTCCAGGAAGCCTCGACCAGACCGTGGAAGGGGCAAGTTAAAAGTCGAAGAGACTGGGGGTATCTCGGATACGACCGTACGGGTACTACAGTAGCAGTACTGTACTGTTGTATTTGTGCTGCTGTACCCCCTCCGCTTGCTGATCGCCGTTACCAAAAACCTGCGAATGGTACAGAGGTACCTCGTATCACCACCCCCAGCATCGTCAACACCAATAGAGGCGAAGGAGGGAGAGGAGGAAGAGGAGGAGGAGAGGGGAGAATCGAGGTCACGCCAACTCGGTACGAGTTCTCGCACGTCGACAAAAGGCCCACTGCTTTGACCGCGTGGAACGGCGGCTGTTTGTCCCACCGGCGGCATGCCCGAGGAAGCAGCAGCCTCGCCTAAGAGTAGGAGTGCTCGCGACGAAGAACGTAGTAGATCACCGGCCGGGTCCGTCGCCGACCCGACGGACTCTCCCGTCGGCGACCACTCCTCGCATCACCATCGACGACCACACCACTCCTCTTCATCTACTACGCGTGGGCACCACAGCATGCACGGGAGTAAGGAAGGCTTGAAGGGGGTAGACGGAGGCAGTCGACCTAAGAGCGTATCCCCCAGCGTCCGCCGCCACCACCACCACCATCGCGGTGGAGAGGATGGGGCGGTATCGGCAGGTGAAGCTCACGAGTCGTCGAAGTCTCATCACCATCACCGCAGCGGCAGCGGCAGCGGCACCAGCGGCAGTAGAAGTCGGTTGACAAGCGGTGGGCATCATTCGCCTGTCGAAAGCGGTGCCGCCGGCGCCGCCGCCGACGGTAGTGGTAGCAGAATCTCTCACTCACGTAGTCATGGAGACCTTGCTAGCCACCTACCCGTGACCAAGAAAAGCACTAGTCGCGACGATGAATCGTCGCGGCATAGTAAAGACGGGTCGTCTACCGTTGCTGCTACTACGAGTACCTCTTCTTCCTCGAAGCACAAAAAAACGAAAGAAGAAGACGTTCTTGGGCACCGCCACGACGACGAAAACTCGGCGTCGTCGCACAAACACCGGAGCGATCACCGCCGCTCACACGAACGAGACAGCGGAGGATCTCGAGATGGCACCACTCGCCACCATCACCACCACGAGGTCGACAAAATAAGCTCGAGCCACCTCCACGAGGACGACAAAAAAAGCCCGAGCCACCGGCACGAGCACGACAAAGAAAGATCGAGCCACCGCCACGAGGGCGACAAAAAAAGCCCGAGCCACCGGCACGAGCACGACAAAGAAAGTTCGAGACACCGACATGAGCACGACAAAGAAAGTTCGAGACACCGACATGAGCACGACAAAGAAAGTTCGAGCCACCGGCACAAGCACGACAAAGAAAGCTCGAGCCACCGCCACGAGCACGGAAAGGAAACCTCGAGCGACCGCAAGCACGCCAAAAACGACGATACTGCTATTGCTGCGGCTGCTACTGCTCCCCCAGAAGCAAGCACCGGACGACCGCCGACTGATAGCGGCGCTGAAGTTCAACCCTCTCATGCTGGGGGTGTAGCGGCTCATCACACGAGCTCTGGCCGGCGACAGCACCGCTCCGGCGGCACGGAAGCGGCGGAGAGCGATCACGGGGAAAAATCTCGGCGGGAAGAAGGCTCTCCTCCCTCTCCCCACTCCTCTTCGGCTCACCGGCACCGGCACCGTGAGGACGATAGTCCCACTAACGCGAGCAAATCTTGCGAGCGTCCTCATTCTCATCATCACCATCGTTCTGATTCGTCTTCTCGCGGGACTACTACGAGTGCCAGTACGTCAGGCAAGCCAGAGGGAGGGGGGGGCTCGGGTGCGCCTTCGGGCCGCTCACACGGCGACGACGGCAAGGATGGTCGTGGCAAACACGACGAGGGTACCTCGCCAACTTCCTCGAAGCACCACCATCGGTCGACGGAATCGTCCCAAGGGGGCCCGTTTAAGAGCGCCACCAGCAACAGTGGCAACAGCGCCGAGATAAAGGCGGTGTCATCGACGCACCGCCACACAAAAAGCGATCGATCGGAGCACCACACCCATGGAACTCGATCAGAGCACAAGCCCCACCACTCCCACGCCGTCGGCGATGAAGGACACCATGAGGCTGCCGCGAGTCCCTCCAATTCTACACACCGTCATCGGCATTCCGACCATAGCGGTAGTCACAGCGAGCGATCGGAGCACAAGCCTCGCCACTCCCACGCTGTCAGGGATGAAGAACACCATGATGCCGCCGCGAGTCCCTCGAGTCCGTCACACCGCCATCGGCATTCCGACCATAGCGGCAGCCGTAGCGGGCGGCCGGAGCCCCGCCACCCCCCCGCTGTCGTCGATGAAGGGCACCACGATGCTGCCGCGAGCCCCGCTAGCTCTCCGCACCATAGGCATTCCGATCATGGCGGTAGTTACAGCGGAAGATCGGAGCACCGCTCGAGTAGCGGGCATTCTGAAAGAAAGTCTCCCCACTCCCGCGCTGTCGGCGATGAAGAACATCATGATGCTGCCGCGAGTCCCCGCAGTTCTTCCCACCCCCATCGGCATTCTGATCATATCGATAGTCCTCGAACTCACGGTTCGCGTCACTCTGCGGTTGGCGCGAGGGACCGGTCTCATGACGGCGGCGGCGGTGGTGGTGACGGCAGCGGCAGCGGGGGGGGACACGGAGAGCACCACCACAGCCAGAGCAAGCACCGCCACCACCACCACGACAGGTCTTCTTCGCCCTCGCCTTCAAGGCACCACAGTCAGCACCATGATGACCACCGCTTACATTATCGTGGTACCGGCAGCGGGAGCAGTGGTGGCGGCGATGGCGGCGGGGGCGGCAGTGGGGGCGGCGGAGGCGGCGCCACATCTATTGGAGTTAGAGACGCCGCAGCAAGCGATGTCAACCTGAAGTCAGCGCCTGAACCTTCGACGACCGTCAGCGATCACAGAAGAAGCCTCCACCGCCATGTCAGTCGGGAGGGTGATCGAAGCGAGGATGACGCCAGCGCGGCATCGGCATCGAAGCGTCTTCGAGGCCACCACGATCACCACAGCAGCACTTCGTCTAGGCGCGGTCGACACGAGGCTGATGGTAGGGATGGACACGCGCCCGAGGAGGGCCGTGGTAGCCGACACGATCGCGAGGAGAGCCGCCGCGGAAAGCACGAAGACCTTCGTGCTGGATCGAGAGATGGTTTAGACGACGACCATGCAAGGATGTCCTCGCGCGGCCACGATGAGAATACCGCTGTTGGTGGAAGCAGGGGCGGTGGCAGCGGTAGCGTCAGCGGCACCGGCAGGCACCATGCCGTTGAGCGAGGCAGCGAGGCCCAACACTCGGGCCGCTTCAGGGGGAGAGAGAGTGAAGGAGACGATGTGATCAGCGTCGGTAGCACGAGGTCGCGAGGCCGCTCTCACTCGAAAGAAAACCGCCAAGACGTACCCAGCAGTGACAGCACCATCGACACTGGCCACCACCACCACCGACACCACCACCACCGCCACAATCACCACCACCACCCCAGGTCGAGCTCCCACGACAATCGATACTCAGACGACGAGAGCGTCTCGATGCACAGGAGTGACGTTCGTCGGCAAAACGACCCTGGCACCACTAGCAGTCGCGGAGCCCCTCAGGCTCACGAGCGAGGTAGGAGCGAACACATCGGCGGCCGAGGATTGTACGAGGAGGGTCGCCGCCATGTGAGCACCACACGATCGCCTTCCGGCGACGACCGCCACCACCATCACCGGCGTCACGACAGCCGCGACACTGTTTCCGGCGACCACCGCCACCGTCACCACCACAGCCGTGATAGTGCCCCAAGCCCGAGCAGACCCCACCACTCTTCTCATCTTAGCGACGGCGAAGCTTCAGCTTCGGAGGGCGGAAGAGCCGGAGGGAGTCGCGGCAACGACGCCGCGTCCTACTCGGACCCCGCCGGAGGCCACCGCGTCCGACACCACCGCACCAGCGACGGCTCTGAGGGTGGCCACCGACGACACCATCAGGATGACGACAATAGCGTCGGCTCTCGGCACAGCACCACCACCATCCACCACCGGCATCACCATCATCCTCATCGCTCGAGAGAGGACGACAGAGGGCGTGACAACCACGGCGATGACGACTACAAGGGCCCGCGAACCTCGAGCCACCGGTCGTCGAGCCACTCACTTTCGGCGAATCGCAGCCCCCGGAGCCTAACCCCCGACAACGGAACTCGGGAACGGGAAGTCCG
This sequence comes from Saccharina japonica, assembly GCA_008828725.1. NCBI lineage: Eukaryota > Phaeophyceae > Laminariales > Laminariaceae > Saccharina > Saccharina japonica. The sequence goes on from MEHQ01000344.1 coordinate 209,086, forward strand.
GTTGCTGGTTCAGGCGAGTCCTGTCGAGCATGACCGCGGCAGGAGTAGGCACCGGACGCGGGAGACGAAGCATCATCATCGCCGGGAGGATGGTTTCTCCGATGTTGGAGAGACGAGCGGTCGTGGTGGCCACAGCCGCGCCGCGTCCGCCGCGTCCGCCGCGTCCTTCTCTCGGTCACACTCGGCGGGCGACGGCGACCTCCACCGACGCGATCATCCCCGTCACCACGATCGCGCCGGCAGTGACCGGCATGATCGCCACCATCATCAACAGCCGCCGCAGCAGCAGCCGCCGCCGCCGCTGTCGCCGCAGCAGCAGCCGCAGCAGCCGCAGCAGCATCACCACCACCATCATCACCACCTCGGAGACCTCGATGGAAACGACAGCGAAAACGACGAGGATAACAGCGACGGTGGCAGTCGGAGCGGCGTGAGCCAAATCCTCGGGGGCGGCCGAGGCCGAAACGACGACCAGGGAGGGCGGTCGCCGTCCTTGCCCCCTGGGACGGTCCCCCACCGCACACGCAGTTCCTCCTCGGACCGAGCCCGCCGCACCACGCATGGGCGCACCGAAAGCCACGACTGGGTGCAGCAGCAACAACAGCAACAGCAGCAACGATATCAAGAGCAGCGGCAACAGTCTCCGCCGCCCACACACCAGCACCATCACCACCACCGCCACCACAGCCGCAGCTCTTCTGCCAATTCGAGGAGACAACTGCTAATGGAGCAGCAGGTGGCTGCTGGCGCGTCGGCACTGCCAGTCCCACGGGAAGACACGCCCGATGGAGATAGCTCCGCGTGGGCGGACTACCGCTCTTTGCGCGTAGACACTTACGTCGACACCGGGCGCGGGAGCAGGAGTTCCAGCGCGGCAGGACAGCCTACTCCAAGCGGGGGGTCTCGGAGTGAGAGAAAAATTAATGGGTGAGTGACGTTGAACACGTTCAGAATAATGTCGGGCGTTCATAGCCAAGCGCAAGAACGGATAAGTGGTGGGCTAGGGACGCGCGGCGGTGGAGGGGGGAGAGGGGGTTGGGGGAAGGGGGGGGGGGGGCATCGGCGCGTCCCAAGCAAGAGGGTCAGTTGGTTTGGTTCTGGATGACGATACATGTGTATGAGTTGGACATACATTTACTCGTACGAGTCCGGAAGTGGCAGAAGGAGGGGGACAGAGGGTAGGTCAGGGGCGGAGGTGTTTTTCGAGGAGTTTTGTTTCTGGCTCTACATATATAGGCCAGTCAGACCGCAAAGCCCGTAATAACTTGGCGCTCCGTATAGTCGTGGCAACTACTGCAGACCGCAGTCGAGTTTGTCGCTCGTTATGTTTGCGCGGGAGCGACGAGTTCCGGACGGGCGCCAAAACGACGAAAACCGATTGGCGGAAAACAAAAGACCTGGTACACAACAATGATGTGCGCCATGATTGGGTCTGTAGCGTCAGCACACCTGCACCATTTTTTTTTTTTCTGTCATCATCGGGTCCGTTGTGAGCCGTGCTATGTACGATAGCGGTTGCGTTTTCTGAGCCAAAACGTGTTTTTATCATTGACGGGGGCTCCTGGACTGAGCTATCAAAGGAGCTCGTACCTATAACACATTGGGTATCCATTGTCAATATTTCCGCATTTTTTTTTCCTGATTCGTGGACTGAGCGAAAAGAGCTACATACCCAATTTATTCAGTATCCTATATATGTGAATTTCGACCATATTTGTGCTAGACTCCTACGTACTACGAGTACGTATCCCATGGAATGGTGGTGCTTCGTTTTTTTTTAGCTCACGTACACATTTTACCAAAAAGTAGGAATCTGTTGGGTGGCGTATAGCGCCCCCCAAGTGAAGGCCGCCCCAGAAAATACTGGGTGCTACGAGTACCCTCTATGAAACCCCCGCCGTACTATATAGCACGCTTCCTATGGCAACAACCACGTGACCACACAGAACTCTCCTCCGTATTTTTCGTTTTCCGTCGGATAGATACCCTGTTTGTTGTTCACTTACGTTTTGTTTTGTTCTGTTGTTGTTTTTTTTACCCCCCCCTTCCGGCATTGTAGGGATGCAAGGGTCTATGGTCATACGACTACGGCCGTGCACGACATGAGTACCCCCCCACCCCCCCCCCCGCGCGCGCGGATTACTTAAAAAATGCAACACTTAAGCTCCCCACACCTCCCACACTTGAAAATACGTGTCGTGTTGCTCGCATGCTCGCGTGCTCGCGTGCTTCGCTCAGGGACCACCGTGTGCGTTTCCACGACGAGGTATCGGGCGGGGCCCGCACCGCCATCGGCCCCGGAGGAGGGCCGGCAACGACAGACGCGGCGGCGGCGGCGGCGGCGGCGGCGGCGGCGACGGCGGCGGTGGCGGCGACTTATTCTGGACGCGAGAAGGACCCCATACCTTTAGGCACAGGTGCGTCTACAGCGTGGACCTGGACGTAGGAAACCGTATAACACACGGGGTGATAAAAAGGTAAAACCTCCAATGGGCGCCCATTTAAACCGAAACCCGGGGAGGGCGGGGGGGGGGGTGCAACTGGCAATGAAAGTGGTTGGCCTTGGTTAGGTCTTGTCGAGATCTTTCCCATTGAAGCGTCACTCGGCAGTTGCACCCTCTGCGTTTTCCACGTCGATAAAAATCAGCTTTCGAAATCCCTCCGAGGGGGTGTGTTATTTTTATCACCCGGGTGATATACGGCATATAGGGCGGGAGAGACCAAATTGGGTGTTCCTTGTTTCTCGACAGCACGGTGGAATAGGCGTTTCTAAAACAAATCGGCGTCTTCGAAGTACCTCGCGGCGGCAGCGTCTGCTCGGCGGTGAGAAGGAAGCATGTAGCGCTAGGTTGCAGGCGCGTCTAGAAAGTGAAACCTCGGTGATGTACAGGGCGGGACGCGGGTTCGCCTTGCGCTATCGTGTGTCGACCGCGCGCGAAACGAAGCTTCCGATAAACGGCGCACGTGTGCGCGTCCAACCGTACGCACCTATACATGAACATGAACATGAACATGAGCATGAACATGAACATGAACATGAACATGAACATGAACATGAACATGAACATAAACATGTGCTTCACCGCCTGGGCCATCTGCTCGGTATGTTACAGCGGCAGGGACCTACACCCAAGCGCCACGGGTTGCAGGGTTGCACTTGTTCCTCTGCCGCAAGAAATACACGCGACCCTGACAACGATTTTCGCGAATTCGTTTTTTCTTCTGCAAAAACAACAATCATGCGCTGATTGATTCCAAGTGTCAAGTGTTACACGGATAATAACGGTTTGTTCCAAAAGCCCAGGCTTGCAGACGTTTCACTCCGTACCACGAAAGCTTTAGTCCTGATAATATATTTTAGCAAACTCCGCTACTCGTGCAGCACATCGTGTGCAGGCCCTCGGAGATGAAAACTAATGATGAACGTCTTGATTTACAGCGGTACGAGTAGTGTGAATGGATTTAAAATTGACCTCGTCTTCTCACAAAAACATTCCAAAACACTTTTAGAATATCTTCTTCAAGTATGGACATTTAAAAACCAAAACGATGTCGTTGTTACAATCTGCATTACGATACAAGTATTGCGTTTGCCAGCCGACAAGCTGCAGGATGAGCTTCAGCATTGATCAGTCAAAAACATTCCCCGAAAGAAGATAAAGAAACAAAAGGGAAACAAAAAACAGAAAACCTATGGGCAAAGTCTAAACCCCTTCTGTCCCTACTTAACACCAATTGTATGGATAACCTACGCGGATTTCAAGTGAAATACCGTGGTTTGTCGTCCTAAGCCGCAGGCGCGCAGGCAGCAGCTCTAAAGCGGGCTAACGTTTCCCTATTTAACAACCCAAACAGGCGTTTACACAGGGCTGCACCTGGCGTGCCTTAACGGGAGCGTCTCGCGCGCGAGGCGGGAAGTTTCCTTCGGGGCGGATGTCAACGCACCCGCTTCCGGGGATGGCGACGGAGCGTCCCCTCTCCACTTGGCGTGTCGGTGAGCGTGTGGCGGGATCGGAGCACCCAGTGACACGACCCAAAGACGGCGTCAGACCCACACGTCGTAGTCGGCGTATGCTCAAAAACGAAAATGACGACGACAGACTGCGACGTCGTAGTCGGCGCATGATATCGTCCTCATTTTTGGTCCGTACAAGAACCACGAGGCATACGTTTTTATCGCACCACCAACACCACCGCCAGTGAAATTGGAATCTCGCCGGTCGGACGCGACCGGACCGACGGCGCGGGAGATCGAAATGTCACAGGCTGTGTTGGTGGGCTTCGGTCCGTGATTTGAAAATGTCGTGCTGTAATACGATCCGTAATGATGACATTGTGCCGACCAAAACGTTTCTGATTGGCCAGGGTCTTCGACTGAAAAAACTACCAAATATCGTTTTTATTTTTTTTCCATACATGTTTCGTTGCGCATCTGCAGTAGTGCAGTACAAAGACATCCAATTAAGACAACAGGAAAATCTGGCCCAGGCTGGATTTCTCATTTCTTGAAGGGTTGCGTTCTACGCTACTAATGTTCAGTGGAACGACTCCCGAATTTCTTATGTTCCCCTGTTTATCTCAATCTGACTTTTCTTATTGCTGTTGGGACTTCACAGGGGGGAAATTGACGATAAGACTGGCGGTTACAGAAACCGCCACTTCATGATTGGGGGATGATACAATTGTTGGTGTCCGGATACAAGCAGTCCTGTATTGGAAATAATAATTCCTGGAGAGGTACGTGGGGTATGAGCGAAATTATTTAATTGGTACGACTACGGCCATGCATGACACGAATACACACCCCTACGCCCCCCTCCCGTTCAGTCTCGAAATCGACGCGTGGTCAATGGCCAAATGACTACGTCAGGCGAGCAACAAACGAGAGACTACCCTCCCCACCCCCTCTCCCGCCCGTTCCCCGCCCTGAATCACGATCCCCGCTGAATCTTCTCTTTCCCCCTCGATACCTCTGTCTCCTGCGCGGGTTTTTGTTTTTTCGGGGGGGGGAAACAAAAGTTGCGGGAGGGATGAATTGGTGCGACTGCTGCTCTCGGAAGGGGCCGACGTCACCCAGACGAACAGGCACGGAGAGTCCCCTCTCCACTACGCGGCCGCGGGAGGTCATGAGGTCAGTCCTCACCAAAGGAGCGGAAAACAACCCCCAGTATTCCACGTTTTGTTTTCTAATTTCCCATGGTCTCCTTCATTTTCTATATGGGGAAGAATGTGTTCATATCCCCGGATAGATAATGGATTTCCCATCTCATGCTTTTAGATGTTTCAGAGCAAGATGGACGCTCCTCATCTGTATGATTCGTAGCTCATCATGTTGCCGGGTGGGAGCCGTATACGCCCCCCCCCCCTTCTTTCCCCGTCGTTGGTCCACAACCGAAACAAAAAATGCCATCCAACATTGAAACCCGCTCCGCCCCGCCCCGCCACGCCACATCCCGCCCCGCCCAAACCCGCCCTGTCCACCCCTATTCGCCGACACGCGTCCACCTTCTCTTTGTGCAACCCCTCATCGGTACGGCCCACGGGCACACCTCGTGCCGTTTTCAATCAGGCCATCGCGGCGAGGCTGCTGGCCGCGGGGGGCTCTACGGCGGCTTCCTCGGTGGACTCCCGGGGACGCACGCCCCTCCACAACGCCTGCGATGGTGATACAACAACAACTCCCGATGCATCGCTTCAGCCGTGCAGGGCGGTGGTTGCCGACGCCACAAGTCGGAGCTCTGCTTCCGCCACGTCCGCTACTGCCCCTGCCCCTGCTGCTGCTGCTGCTGCTACTGCCTCCGTCAACACCACGGCTACTACCGCACCTGCTGCTGCTGCCGCCAACATTAGCGCTGCAACCGCTAGCGATGGCGGCAGAGTTAACGTAGCGCGCCTGCTGGTAAACGCGGGCGCGGACCCCGGGGCGCGAACAACCGCGCCGGTAGCAGTGGCGGCGGCGGCGGCGGCGGCGGCCACGGCCGCGACCGCGGCGCCTAATACCGGGGTAGGGGAATTGAGCAGCCAGGGAGGGGTCGCGGGTGGGGCATCAGGAGGAGTAGGCGGCATAGGCGGAACACAATCAGGAGCGATCGCGTCGATGAGGGTGGGGGCGGGGGCCGGGGGGGCGGCGGAGTCGCCGGGCGCGGCTGGAGTTGATGAGGGTGGAAGGCGGCAAGGTGGGGGGGAAGCGGGGATGACCCCACTCCACTTTGCTTGCCGGAGGGGAAGCGCAGAGCTCGCCGGCTATCTTCTCCACGTCGGAGCCAGCGTGAGTTTTGGAAGCATGTTATTTAGGCGGTAGGTCCGCAGCTTCATTTTTCTGAGGTTGTATGTTCACTTGATTATAGTATAGGAGCTTTCACACACGGCGATACCTCACCCTAAACTGACTTTTGACAAAACAACATATGTACTTGGAGGCTTTAAGACTTTTTTACTACGGCATGGTCCAGAAACCTCAACCTGACGCCAATATGAAGCGTTTTTGTCGTCCGCAGAATGAGCGTGCGGTCCTTGACCCATTCAGAACCGAAAAAATAAAATCCCACACTAATTCCAAGTATTTTGTCCCCAAACATGTGGGGCCAGTTCTTAAGGGGGTAATGTGCTTGAAGGGGTTATAACACCGTAGAGACAATCCCACGGCCTATACGCGTATAGGTACGCTAAAAGAAAACTGTTGTGAAATACAGATGGTATTTTCCCAGTGAGGGGCATCGAGTCATGGTTGGGTCGTTCCTCAGTTGAGGAGTACACTAATAGTCAGTAATAGTCAGTAATAGTCAGTAACAGTCAGTAATAGTCCGTAACAGTCAGTAATAGTCAGTAGTAGTCAGTAGTAGTCAGTTATAGTCAGTAATAGTGAATAAGAGTCCGTAACATTCAGTAACGATCAGTATTAGTCGGTAATAGTCAGTAATAGTCAGTAATAGTCAGTAATAGTCAGTAATAGTCAGCAATAGTCAGTAACATTCAGTATTCGTAAGTAATAGTCAGTACTATTAAATAGCCAGTAGTAGTCATTAATAGTCAGTAGCAGTCAGTAATAGTCAGTAACAGTCAGTAATAGTCAGTAACAGTCAGTAATAGTCAGTAATAGCCAGTAACAAGTCAGTAATAGTAAGTAATAGTCAGTAATAGTCAATAAGAGTCCGTAACAGTCAGGAACAATCAGTATTAGTCGGTATTAGTCAGTAGTAGTCAGTAATAGTTAGTGAGTCAAGAATGGTCCGTAGTACCTGGTAGTCAGTAACAATCAGTATTAGTCAGTATTAGTCAGTAATAGTCAGTACTAGTCAGTAGTAGCCAGTAGCAGTACCAGTAGAAGTCATTGATAGTCAGTAGCAGTCAGTAATAGTCAGTAATAGTCAGTAATAGTCAGTAATAGTCAGTAATAGTCAGTAATAGTCAGTAAGACATGAGTACACCCCCCCCCCTCCCACACCTGAACCAACCCTGCCCTCGTCGCTCCCACATAATACGGCGTCCTCCGATTCGGGGTAGCACGTTTTTGGCCGAAACGCGTCAGACTGACTATTACTGACTGTTGCTGACTATTTATGACTGTTACTGACTGGTGCTGACTATTACTGACTGTAACTGACTATTGCTGACTATAACTGACTGTTACTGACTAGTACTGACTACTACTGACTGCGAGTTACTGACTGTTACTGACTATTACTGACTATTACTGACTATTACTGACTATTACTGACTATTACTGACTATTACTGACTGCTACTGACTATCAATGACTTCTACTGGTACTGCTACTGGCTACTACTGACTAGTACTGACTATTACTGACTAATACTGACTAATACTGATTGTTACTGACTACCAGGTACTACGGACCATTCTTGACTCACTAACTATTACTGACTACTACTGACTAATACCGACTAATACTGATTGTTCCTGACTGTTACGGACTCTTATTGACTATTACTGACTATTACTTACTATTACTGACTTGTTACTGGCTATTACTGACTATTACTGACTGTTACTGACTATTACTGACTGTTACTGACTATTACTGACTGCTACTGACTATTAATGACTACTAATGACTATTACTGAATGCTACTGGCTACTACTGACTATTTAATAGTACTGACTATTACTTACGAATACTGAATGTTACTGACTATTGCTGACTATTACTGACTATTACTGACTATTACTGACTATTACTGACTATTACCGACTAATACTGATTGTTACTGAATGTTACGGACTCTTATTCACTATTACTGACTATAACTGACTACTACTGACTACTGACTATTACTGACTGTTACGGACTATTACTGACTGTTACTGACTATTACTGACTATTACTGACTATTAGTGTACTCCTCAACTGAGGAACGACCCAACCATGACTCGATGCCCCTCACTGGGAAAATACCATCTGTATTTCACAACAGTTTTCTTTTAGCGTACCTATACGCGTATAGGCCGTGGGATTGTCTCTACGGTGTTATAACCCCTTCAAGCACATTACCCCCTTAAGAACTGGCCCCACATGTTTGGGGACAAAATACTTGGAATTAGTGTGGGATTTTATTTTTTCGGTTCTGAATGGGTCAAGGACCGCACGCTCATTCTGCGGACGACAAAAACGCTTCATATTGGCGTCAGGTTGAGGTTTCTGGACCATGCCGTAGTAAAAAAGTCTTAAAGCCTCCAAGTACATATGTTGTTTTGTCAAAAGTCAGTTTAGGGTGAGGTATCGCCGTGTGTGAAAGCTCCTATACTATAATCAAGTGAACATACAACCTCAGAAAAATGAAGCTGCGGACCTACCGCCTAAATAACATGCTTCCAAAACTCACGCTGGCTCCGACGTGGAGAAGATAGCCGGCGAGCTCTGCGCTTCCCCTCCGGCAAGCAAAGTGGAGTGGGGTCATCCCCGCTTCCCCCCCACCTTGCCGCCTTCCACCCTCATCAACTCCAGCCGCGCCCGGCGACTCCGCCGCCCCCCCGGCCCCCGCCCCCACCCTCATCGACGCGATCGCTCCTGATTGTGTTCCGCCTATGCCGCCTACTCCTCCTGATGCCCCACCCGCGACCCCTCCCTGGCTGCTCAATTCCCCTACCCCGGTATTAGGCGCCGCGGTCGCGGCCGTGGCCGCCGCCGCCGCCGCCGCCGCCACTGCTACCGGCGCGGTTGTTCGCGCCCCGGGGTCCGCGCCCGCGTTTACCAGCAGGCGCGCTACGTTAACTCTGCCGCCATCGCTAGCGGTTGCAGCGCTAATGTTGGCGGCAGCAGCAGCAGGTGCGGTAGTAGCCGTGGTGTTGACGGAGGCAGTAGCAGCAGCAGCAGCAGCAGGGGCAGGGGCAGTAGCGGACGTGGCGGAAGCAGAGCTCCGACTTGTGGCGTCGGCAACCACCGCCCTGCACGGCTGAAGCGATGCATCGGGAGTTGTTGTTGTATCACCATCGCAGGCGTTGTGGAGGGGCGTGCGTCCCCGGGAGTCCACCGAGGAAGCCGCCGTAGAGCCCCCCGCGGCCAGCAGCCTCGCCGCGATGGCCTGATTGAAAACGGCACGAGGTGTGCCCGTGGGCCGTACCGATGAGGGGTTGCACAAAGAGAAGGTGGACGCGTGTCGGCGAATAGGGGTGGACAGGGCGGGTTTGGGCGGGGCGGGATGTGGCGTGGCGGGGCGGGGCGGAGCGGGTTTCAATGTTGGATGGCATTTTTTGTTTCGGTTGTGGACCAACGACGGGGAAAGAAGGGGGGGGGGGCGTATACGGCTCCCACCCGGCAACATGATGAGCTACGAATCATACAGATGAGGAGCGTCCATCTTGCTCTGAAACATCTAAAAGCATGAGATGGGAAATCCATTATCTATCCGGGGATATGAACACATTCTTCCCCATATAGAAAATGAAGGAGACCATGGGAAATTAGAAAACAAAACGTGGAATACTGGGGGTTGTTTTCCGCTCCTTTGGTGAGGACTGACCTCATGACCTCCCGCGGCCGCGAAGTGGAGAGGGGACTCTCCGTGCCTGTTCGTCTGGGTGACGTCGGCCCCTTCCGAGAGCAGCAGTCGCACCAATTCATCCCTCCCGCAACTTTTGTTTCCCCCCCCCGAAAAAACAAAAACCCGCGCAGGAGACAGAGGTATCGAGGGGGAAAGAGAAGATTCAGCGGGGATCGTGATTCAGGGCGGGGAACGGGCGGGAGAGGGGGTGGGGAGGGTAGTCTCTCGTTTGTTGCTGCCTGAGTAGTCATTTGAGCCATTGACCACGCGTCCATTTCGAGACGAGGGGGGGGCGTAGGTGTGTTCATTTTCATGCATGGCCCTAGTCGTACCAATTAAATAATTTCGCTCATACCCCACGTACCTCTCCAGGAATTATTATTTCCAATACAGGACTGCTTGTATCCGGACACCAACAATTGTATCATCCCCCAATCATGAAGTGGCGGTTTCTGTAACNGTGCACGGCCGTAGTCATATGACCATAGACCCTCGCATCCCTACAATGCCGGGACGGAGCGCGTTGGGTTTTCACCAACCAGGCAGACATTGATTGCACCAAGCGCGAAACGCCGTGAGGTATTGGGCGAGTCGCATGGAGGGTGAGCTGCATCCTGCTGAGAACCGCCTCTGAGGCGGACTTGCATATGGACTACAGCTTCAATGAGTTAATTTAATTTCTGGTGTGGCCACTTCCGGAGACAGCAATGGGTTTTACTATGTAACTGCCTCGCGGACGCCTTACCATATTAACACTACGTGATACGATCATTTCCCTTGTGCGGAGCAAAGGTTCTCCACCCCGCACAAATGATCTACTCGACCGCCAGCTTTGGTGACTGCCATAGAAAAAAACAAAAAAAAAACGGCACCCTGGTTGTCTAGCTCACGCAGCGAGTGGCGTGCTTTACAGCGTCGTTGCCAACCGACGCCAACCCAACCTCGTATATCGGTGTGGGACGGGGGGGGGACCTAAGAAGACCAAGTTTTTCACGAATCGGACAGATCATCGATGCCCACTGCCATGATCTAGATTTTTCAGAGGGACAGATAGGTTCCAAATCTGTATGATCTGTATGATCTGTATGATCTGTATGATCTAGCTCATGTTGCCGGGTGGGAGCCGTATATTTATATATATTATACGAGTATATATACCCGATTTAGGGCATATTTGTTGCTGGACAGCATCCTCAAAACGGAAGGTTAGGATCTATGACGGGGGAGCATAGTAAACACTAGTAAATAGGACCAAATATTGTTAGTAAAAATAGGTAAATATGTAGGATTTAGTGTACACCGTAGGTTCTATTTAATAGTGTCCTCCTGTTGTAGATCGTGATCGGTCCGACGTATGCATCGATCCGACGTGTGCACCTCGGGACAAACGCTCCGTCTCGAAAGGGATGCATGGTCAATGGTCAAATGACTAAGGCAAGCAAGAGATGAGTACCCCCCGCCACTTCCCTTTACGACATTAGTACACCCCCATGGGAAGTCGTATCGCGTAGTGTGTATATGGTAAGGCACCCACGAGGAAGGTACATACGTACAGTGGTATACCCATAGACCAGCAAACGAATCGATTCGATCAACGCTGAAACATATATATATATGAAAGACAGTACGCCTCACAAGAGGTTCTTAGCAGGATGCAGATCACCCTTCATACGACTCGCCCAACACCTCACGGCGCTTCGCGCTTGGTGCAAGCAATGCCTGCCTGGTTGGGTGAAAACCCGACGTGCTCCGTGCCGGCATTATAGGGGTGCGAGGGTCTATGGGCATACGACTATGGCCATGCATGAAAACGAAGTACCCCCCTCCCCCCCCCCAACATGCCTCTCACTGCGTGAGCTAGACAACCAGGGTACCGTTTTTTTTTTTTGGCGGTTACCCAAGGCTGGCGGTCGAGTAGATCATTTTTGCGGGGTCGGGAACTTCAAGAATTATCGTATCACGTAGTGTGATGTGGTAAGGCATTCATGAGGCAGATACATAGTGCTCCCATTGCTGTCTCAGGAAGTAGCCACACCAGACATTAAATTAACTCATTGAAGCTGTCATCCATATGCAAGTCCGCCTGACAAGCGGTTCTTAGTAGGATGAAGCTCACCCTTCATGCGACTCGCCCAACACCTCACGGCGCTTCGCGCTTGGTGCTACCAATGTCTGCCTGGTCGGTGAAAACCCGACATGCTCCGTCCCAGCATTGTAGGGATGCGAGGGTCTATGGTCATACGACTACGGCCATGCATGAAAATGAAGTACGCTTCCCCCCCCCCCCTCGAAACCCAACGTGCTCCGCCCCGTCATTGTAGGGATGCGAGGGTCTATGGTCACATGACTACGGCCGTGCACGACATGCATACACCCCCGGAGGTGTCTCCATTGCGTGTAGGAACAATGCTCCGTCTCGAAGGAGATGCATGCGTGGTCAGTGGTCAAATGATCAAGACAAACAACAAAATAGTATATACGCCCCCCCCCCTCCATATTAAATTATCTGTGCGCAGGCGCTGGCTAAAGACGATAGCGGGTGCGAGCCTGGGGACGACTTTTCACCGTGGGTTTCCAGAGAAGAGAGGCATGCCGTCGAGGTGGTGATTCAGTCGGCGCGGGGGCGCCAGGAAGCGAGGGAGCTACGCGCCGCTGTCGCCAGGTGACTTCCTTTCCACTACTACAGCAATATATGTTACACAAAGGAGATAAGAGGTCTACTTATGCGTATGAATAGTCATTCTCATTGGCCGCGGAGCTTTTTTTCCTGAAATGCGTTTATTTCCAGTCTCTTGTCCGATTTTTCCGACTAAGTAGCTGAACCAAACCTCTCCCCATCGAGAAATAGACACTGGCGCCGGTGCTACTACTACCTGAACCAAACCTCTCCCCCGTCAACAAACCGATGCTCTGCCGGTGCTACTTTGTTTGTCGTATTCGGTGCCTGATATAATGGCCGCCACGGAAAACAAGTGTTGCGTGTGATTATTCCACCTGTCTGCATTGATGTAGAGAGAAAGTTTGGTCCAGCGTAGTGCTACCATACTGTAGGGGTCGTGGTCGGATTCAAATTGGGGGTCTAGTTATATTATTTTTCTCGGCCGCAGTCTCTTCCTGGAACGTTTATTTCCGATTTCTGGTCCGATTTAGTGCTTGGAGTCGGGTTCGGGCTCAGATTCGGGTTCGGGTTCGGGTTCGGGGTTCGATTTCGGGTTGAGTTTGGGATACGGGTTGGGTGCTACTGTACTTGCAGCCATTCTCATTAGCCGAGGCCTTTTCCTGGCACGTTTATTTCCCGTTTCTGGTCAGGTTTAGTAGTAGGAGTCAGGTTCGGATTCTGGTCCTGGTTCTGGTTCTGGTGGTTCGCGTTGTTATTCGGGTTGGGGTCTATCGTAGATTTAGCCATTTTGTTGGTCGACGTTTCATCCTGGAACGTTTTATTTCCGGCTTCGCTGCCCTGGAGCCCCAGGTTCGGGTTCGGGTTGGTATTTCACAACACATCGATCCCTGATCCACATGATCTGTATGATCTGTATGATCTGTATGATCTGTATGATCTAGCTCATGTTGCTGGGTGAGAGCCGGATAGTCTGCGTGATTTAGCACATGCCTCCCGGGTTTCATAAGTAGCGTACAGATCCGACATCTACACATCGTAAGCGTCAGGTTAGGATCTACGTAGATGATCTACGGTACATCGCCATCTGTCCGATGATATGTGAAAAAATCCGACGACGAAACGCTTTGCTGTATATACGTATTTATATATCGGTATTGGATGAAGATATGTAAATTGGGGGTTAAGAAAAGGATAGCTCGGCCTTTGCACGAAACGTGAAGATAATCAATTTTTTAGAGCAAACCGCTTATTAATTGGTTCAGCGTAGCGCGTGAGTCGCTCGCTCCCCCCCCCCCCCCCCCCCCCCCCCGTCAAGTTTAATTTGTTGTGCGTCCCCCTTCCCCCTCTGCGTTTTTTTATCTCACCCTTGGCGTCCACCTCCTCCTCCACCTCCTCCTCTTGCTTATCTCCTCTCGTGTGTATTTGCGTGCTGTCCTACCGGGGTTTTGTATGGTGCAATAACGCCATCGGTGCGGTGGCGGCGGGGAATGGGGGTTTGTTTCTGGAGCAGCCTGACGAAGAGGATGCTCGCAACTGAAACACGGGGGACCGCACTGGCCAGCGAGAACCTTGGCCTTGCGGAACGCCTTCATCTGCAGGAGACCCGGGGAACCGCGTTGGCCAGCGAGAACTCTCACCTTGCAGAACGCCTCCGTTTGCAGGAAACCCAGGGAACCGCGCTGGCCAGCGAGAACTCTGGGCTTGCAGAACGCCTGCGCCTGCAGGAAACCCGGGGAACCGAGCTGGTCAGCGAGAACTTGGGTCTTGCAGAACGCCTTCGCCTGCAGGAAACCCGGACTAAGGGCCAAGAACAGCAGGTGTGAAACTCACGATGGCTCACGGTGGTGATGATGATGACGATGATGGTGGTGATGCTGATGATGATGATGATGATAACGATGATTATGATGATGATGGTGATGATGATGATGATGATGATGATAATGATGATAATGATAAGGATGATGACGATGAGGATGATAATGATGATGATAATGATGATAGTGATGAAGGTGATGATGATGAGGAGGATAATGATCATGATGATTTTGACGATGATGCTGATGATGATGATAATGATGATGATGATGATTTTGGTGATGAGGATCAGGACGCTGATGCTGACGATGATGCTGAATATGACGATCATGGTTGATTATGATAACCCCGCCCTCTACTTGTGTGTCATTGCCATGTCGATAGATCGCCGGTCTGGAAGAGGAAGTAGCTCGGCAGCGAGGAGCTATCGACGAAGGCGTGAGGAGAGAAAGGTAACGCTAACGCTGACGCTAACGCTAACGCTAACGCTCACGCTGACGCTAACGCTAACGCTAACGCTAACGCTAACGCTAACGCTAACGCTAACGCTAACGCTAATTGAATTTTTTTCTTCTTCGTTAAAACGGGCCCTTATGACCTGAAAATAATGTCTCACACTAATTCCAAGCAGTCTCTCCCCATATTCGTGGGACCAGTTCTTAAGGGGTTAACCCTTTTAGGACTGCAGTCCCGTTTTGGGGACAAACCACTCTAATTCTAAGTAATTTGTCCCCAAAACGGGACTCCAGTCCTAGAAGGGTTAAGGGGTTGAGAAAAAAAAAAAGTTGCTACTCGTACATCTCATGGCCTCTCGTATACCGGTAGCTATATATACCACGAAAATAATTGCGACGATTTTGGGTGTAACCCATGTCAGGACCGAAAAAAATGTCCCACACTATTTCCAAGTAGTTTTTACCCAAATTCGTTGGACCAGTTCTTAAGCCCCCGTCCATCCCGAAAACGTTTCAGCAAAAAAAAAACTACAGCAGCTAGTGGGTGCCCCGACTCAAGAGAGGGTACGCTGAGGGGGGAATGGTGCAGTAGTTGAGAGAGGCCATATCGGCCGGACCCCGCCTACACTACACCGCTACGTTTCCCACTACTGCTGTGGATAAGAGTTACTACAGTAGTTAAAGAGAGTTGTTTTCGGCCTGTGTGATACCACACCTCTCTCTCTTGAAATAGGGGTACCCACTGCTGCTGTACCTCGCTCGTAGATATCACGGGGGACCATAGTAATCAGGACCCGTCAGACGCACGAAAACCTTATGCATTCCGGCTTTTTTTACTCAAAGGATGTCTGGTCCTGCTTACTACTATGTTCCCCTAATGTCACTCGTCCTCAATCAAGTCTTGCCAGACGGTGGGCGAGAGAAAGGATGGTTTTGGTTCATTTGGCCGCAGCAGCAGTTGCGTCGTTGTACTCTTTAGGCGTTTTTATCTGCGAAAAAATGTTTTGCCCGCCATACCTACTCGTACAGCTTAGCTGCCTCCGCCCACAAAAATGTACCGATCGGGCGGTGTCTCGTGCGCTTACCGGTCTGTACGTAAGCTCGTTCACGTACCGGTCCGTATCCCCTTCGTGTAGCGGTCGGTATCTCGTGCGCTTACCGGCCTGTAGATGGTTCGCGTACCGGTCGGTATCCCCTTCGTGTAGCCGTCGGTATCTCCTTCGCGTACCGGTCGGTATATCGTTCGTGTACCGGTTGGTGGCTTGCTCTCTTACCGGTTGGTATATCCTTCGCGTACCGGTCGGTATCTCGTTCGTGTACCGGTTGGTGGCTCGCTCTCTTACCGGTCGGTATCTCGTTCGCGTAACGGTCGGTATCCCGTTCACGTACCGGTCGGTAGCTCGCTCTCTTACAGGTCGTATCTCCTTCGCGTAACGGTCGGTATCTCGTTCGTGTACCGGTCGAGATCTCGTTCGTGGATTGGTCTGTATGATATCTCGTTCGTGCACCGGTCGGTAGCTCGTTTGCGTACCGGTCGGTATACCGTTCAATGCACCTGCTGTCTGTATATCGTTCGTGTATCGGTCGGTATTCCGTTCGCGTTTACCGGTCGGTATCTCGTTCGCTTACCCGTCGGTACCTCGATCGTGTACCGACCGGCACCTCGTTTAATGCACCTGATATATCGTCCAATGCACACGTCTGTATATCGTTCGTGTACCGGTCGGTATCCCGTTCGCTTTTACCGGTCGGTATCTTGTTCGCTTACCCGTCGGTATCTCGTTCGCTTACCCGCCGGCATCACCTTGTTCACTGCACCTGTCTGCATATCGTTCGTGTTTCCGTCGGAATCCCGTTCGCTTTTACCGGTCGGTATCTCGTTCGACGCGAAGGAAAAGGTGGCGTGAGTCTACGTGTAGACTACCGGTATGACCTACCAGCAAGACTGTAAAAATCAAAGACGCTATCGTATTCCCGGTGCGTACAGTATGATAAGAGACGAGCCATTTGAGGCGCGCCAAGTTCTCTTTTGGCCTTGATTAGAGCCGTTACCGTTATTATCGAACAACTTTGCCCCCCCCCCCCGCCCCCCTGATTTTCCTCTTTTTCTTGGAATCAAAAACTGGAAACTCAGGAAAAACACTGAACTATCTCCTACATCGGGAAGTTTTAACAGGGGGCGAAACATATCGAGGAACGCGCTTCTCAGCATCATTCTTCTTTTGAGGCAAAAAAACCACCTGGAAAATCAGGAAAAAAGAAAAAAAGAATGAAAATCCGGGGGGGGGAAAATACAAATGAGAGAGATATGTATATAATGTGTCCCGCACAACACCACATAAAAGCCGTACTTAGTCCATGCGATCGAAGTATCACAAGATATCACACGCACCTTGCAAATATGAGCCTCGCGCACAGCTTGCAAATGTTAGTGCGGGGGACCTATATAGTAAAAGGGGCCTATATAGGGTGCACACAAACATCTACCAGGTGTATACTTTCCTATTTTTACTATTAATACGTAACAGCATTTGGTCCTATGTATTATGGTTGCCCCGCACAACAGTTACGAGTATTAATAGTATCACAAGAGCTTGCAAAAATTACGAGTTTCGACGAAATCCTCGATCTCACAGCTGTTTTTTTTTTTTTTTTTTTCATAAAGAAACACTTTTCACGTCGTACCAGGTATACGGCAGCTGTAGATGTATGTGTACTATCATGTGTGTGTTGTCTTCACATGAAGCCCGTTCTTTCTACCCAACCACGTCAGTACACCCAGTTTCTTTCATGATTCCTAATCCTAAGAGAGATACAAATTATGTGGTCACAGACTGCGAAACAGAGAAAAACCAAAACAAAATAAACGCAAATTAATGGGTAAATCAAGTGAGATGCTAACGTGCCGGGTACGAGAACACAACGACACGAGCCGAACTGAAAAATAAGAACACAAAGACAAATAAAAAAACGAATTATGAAACGAAACATAATACAAATGGCGCAGGGAGACAGAAGCGCCCCTAGAAGAAAATGCGAAAATGCCCCATGTATTTATACGTCGTAGGCGTGAGTCGTCCCTACCGCTTTGTGTAGGGTGGGGGGTTATCGTGTCATCGCCCCAAAGTATCAAGTCGAACCGAATCGAAATGAAACGGATATAAAAATGACACGAAATGAAACGAAACGAAACGAATCGAATATTTATATTTACATATTTACCGGTACGTGCTGCTCTAGACTATACGATTACCGTACCTGTGTACATAAAACAGCAGGGAGCACCAAAATGTAAATCTTAACTTTAAAAACAGCCTTAGCCTTCCGCCTATTTACAAAAAAATATAAACAACAGCTGTGAGATCAAGGATTTCGTCGAAACTCGTCGTTTTTGCAAGCTCTGTGACTATACATACATCGAAGTGTCACACAGAGTGTCACACAGACTGTGTGACACTTCGATGTATGTATAGTGCCGGTATTGTTGGCCGGCGCATACCGGCACTATAACAGAGGGACCACTGCTGTAATATGAATAGTCCTGAAAACAAATATGCCAGTGAAAATATCATACTACTCGTACCCAGTAGTATTAATAGTTGGTCAACTTGAGGAGGTCAACCGCTCAAAACAAATATTTTGCCTCAGAAGGCAAATACTAATGTTACCTCAGAAGGCAAATACTAATGTTTGCCTCAGAAGGCAATACTTATGTTGCCTCAGAAGGCGATACTAATGTTGCCTCAGAAGGCACAAACGAATAATGTTGCCTCAGAAGGCAAATACTAGTGTTGCCTCAGAAGGCAAAAAACTAATGTTGCCTCAGAAGGCGAATACTAACTGCAACCCTTGCCTACCTACCTACCTACCTACCTACCTACCTACCTACCTACCTACCTACCTACCTACCTACCTACCTACCTACCTACCTACCACCTACCTACCTTACCTACCTACCTACCTACCCCTACCTACCTACCTACCTACCTGCCTACCCTACCTACACCTACCTACCTACCTACCTACCTACCTACCTACCTACCTACCTACCTACCTACCTACCTACCCTACCTACCGACCTACCGACCTACCTACCTACCTACCTACCTACCTACCTACCTACCTACCTACCCCTACCTACCTACCTACCTACCCTACCTACCCCTACCTACCTACCTACCTACCTACCTACCTACCTACCTACCGACCTACCGACCTACCTACCTACCTACCTACCGACCTACCGACCTACCTACCGACCTACCGACCTACCTACCTACCTATCTATCTACCTACCCCTACCTACCTACATACTTACCGTGGGGTGAGCCGTTTCACTTGATTATAGTATATATAATGGCCCGAATACAGTTCGTAGTGGTCCCTCAGTAGTGCCGGTATTTTTGGCGGGCACAAGCTACCAGGTAACCGTTTCTTATATTTCAGAACATAGTTGGTATATATCCCCCAATCCGGAGTGTACGCAGTGCCCACAGAGTTTGTATGTATGTATATCTCTCCCTAGGGTTGGAGAATCGGCACGGACACTACTATTATACTATTATAGGGTGTGCTGGACGTCGGCGGGTGGAGGTAACGGTCTCAGGTGAAGATAGATCTCCGTCGGTCATAAATGAAAATGTGCCGTCGGTAGTAATAACCCGTTATCGGGAAAACGCTGCTGTTGCTGTTGTGTACATACCAGGTACACGCTCTTCTGCGAAACATCGACTTTTGTTCACGTGGCGAAGGAACGCTGGCGAGAGAAGGCCCATATATATATATATATATAAAAATAAATATATAAAACGACAACTGTGAGACCGAGTATTTCGTCGAAACTCTTATTTGCTACTCGTAGCTGAGTGTAATACTTCGATCGCGCGTACTTATGGGTATAATATAGATATATATACACACTTCGTACATATATACACGCATGCATGCATTTATCCCCCATCACAGTCGACGCCAAGAATTTTATTTCGTTGTTGGTCTTGTTTCTGGTTCAACGCTCGCCGTTTGTTTTCGTTGGATCCTCTGTTGGCGTAATCGCATACTTGAGTAGTATACACACAGTATATGACACTGTATACCACACCCCCTCGGACGAATTTCAACAGTAGCCTTTACCGCACCACTGAATTATTATCTAGGATAAAGTATGGAAATCGGGGAATATTTTATTATATACCTTTTAGTGTGGTCGACCAATTTTTCAAAAAAAAAAAAAACGCCTGATTTTTTCGAGACAAAGCTCGTAAGGGTCGGGGCGGGGACGGGGTTGGGGTTAGGGTTAGGGTTAGGGTTAGGGTCTAAAGTAGTGTTTTCGGCGTTTTTCTCAATACTTGGTCTCATAACACTGGAACCACACGCGGGCCACAACCAAGTCCCCGATTTCTATGCTGTATCCTATATAATAATTCAGAATTGCGGTAAAGGCGACTCAATTTCAACGCTGATTTGCTCGACGACCGGTCGGGCGCTAACTCCGAGCGACCCGTCTATGGAAATATCTCCGACGAGATGCTCCGAAAGCCGCCTTTTTCGTTGTCTGTGCCCCCCTGGTTATGGAGAACATTGACTTTGAAATTCACCCCACGGGGTGTGATATACACTGTCATATACGGTACTACTCCCGGGTTGATGTACGACGCATCGGTAAGAAATATAGTGCTGTTACATTGCCGTGGTCGAAAGAAGAGTGCGTACTCGTCGCATCATATCGTGCGTCAGCGTCAGCGTTTTTTATTTTTTTTATTTTGATGGAACGCTGTCAGCGGTCAGTCGGTCAGCGCTACCGGGCCATATGTATGATACGAGTCCCTCAATCATGTACAGTATATATAATGACGAAGGACCAGGTAACCCAGTGTACGTAGCACTCTGTAGACCCTACGTACTGGTATCATCTGTATCAGGGGTGTTCGTTCCCGGTTCCGATTCTTGCAAGGTTCTCCAATTCACATGAGGTTCTCGAATCTTGGGCGGTTGGTTGAATTGAGGGTTTTGTCTCCCTCCTCCATCAAATTATCTCTTCCAAATATATATGCGAGTAGGGCGCGAATATATGCCCAATTTCCCGTAGACGGGGGTGGATGACACGAGATAAATCCCCTGCTAAAAAAAAACAAGAAATAACGCCTCTTTTGGATGTTGAGGTTGCGGTTTTTCCGAGCGTGTCTCACAGCAGTTACTGTAGTTGTGGCCTTTTTTTGCGGTACGTAGCGCACCCCGGTAGGTTACCGACACTCTCATCTGGGGTATAACGTAAAAACATGCCTGATATCTATTAAAAAACGTGTTTGCACCTCGGACAGACAGATCATATATAGATCCGTACCACTTGATGATCTAGATTTTTCAGTGCAGATAGTTCCCTGGTCTGTATGATCTGTATGCTCTGTATGATGAGTATGATGTGTATTATCTGTATGATCTGTATGATCTGTATGATCTGTATGATCTGTATGATATGTATGATCTAGCTCACGTTGCCGGGTTGGAGCCATGTAATCTGCTTGATCGACTGTAGGACATGCTTCCTGTGTTGGGTCTGTGCTAATACAGATCCTGCACAATATCTCATAATTGCATATTCAGGATCTAGATGATCTATCTGTAGATGATACATCTGTATATTATCTATCTGTAGATGATCTATCTGTAGACGATCTATCTGTAGATATATATCTGTAGATGATCTGTCCGGGGTGTTACTTTTTTTATCTGTCCGTAGTGTCGTCGTGTCTCGTTTTTTGTCCCGCCTCGGGCCTCAGCGACTAACGCGGGGGGAAAACAACAAAACAAAAAAACGGATTTTTGCAGATTCAGGATGATCGGTGAGGATAAAATATTCTTACGTACACACATTCGCTTCTATTGAAATATTCAATTGTACACATATGCAAGCATTCGTTCACAAACATTACCGTTCTTCTATTTGTTAATAGTAGTCTTCACATATTAACATGCTAACATTCTAATATGCTAATATGCCAACTTTCCACGTGAACATTCAAATATTCAGATATTCAAAGCATTCAAACAATCAAGCACTGAAAACCTGGGACAGCAGTGCTTGCTGCTGATGCTTCACACGTATAGATATGTACGAGGAAAAATCAATTTTACTCGTATCCTCCTTCAATACTCCGTACTACTGCTGCTGCTGTGGGATACCTGGTACCTGGTAATATATCTGGTATCCTATTATACGGGTATTGTTTTTACATCAATATGACAACTGCCAGGTATGCAATGCGGGGGGGTACCTGGTACAAGAGAAGAGAGGAGTTTACCAGTTGGTCGATACTACGGTTGATACAGGGTCAACTTGCCGTGTACCATACGAATACGAGTAGATACACGAAGCATATATTTAACCCTTGTAGGGGACTGGAGTCCCGTTTTGGGGAAAAACTACTTAGAATTAGAGTGGTTTGTCCCCAAAACGGGACTGCAGTTCTATAAGGGTTAATTAAAAAAAAAACAGCTGTGAGGTCGAGGACTTTCATCGAAACTCAGATTTTGCAACCTGAGTGTGATACTTCGATCGCGCGTACTTACTAATTTATTATGTCCTCATATCCTACCATCGCGTTTTTTTTTTTCCCTCGTTCCGACGAAGCTTCCCTCGCGTTTGCGGTCGGGGTTACAAGCAGTAGTTCGGCAAGGGGTTCAATAGGTTTCAACCATGTTTGTTGAAGCTGTGCCTACTGCTGTGTAGGGTAGGGTAGGTTAGGGTAGCAGCAGCCGAACAGCCCCCTCCCTCCCTCCTACTGTGGTAAAGTGTACGTACGAGCCCTCTCGTTCGTCTCTGACGTGGCGAACCTGTGCGCTGGTGCAACATGTCGTACGTATATACAAAAACCAGGACGTACCGTATACACAAAAACCTATATGTTTCCCTATTTTTACGTGCCCCCCGCAATAGTATTATTACTAGTACTACTGCTGTAAGTATATACCTGGTACGAAGTAGCTATCTTACGTAATGAACGCCCAAATATTGGGTATTATACATGTGTCTCATGTAGAAAGTAGGACCGGTGCTTGGAACGGTGCTCCGTCTCGAAAGGGATGCGTGGTCAATGATCAAATGACTAAGGCAAGCAACAAGCAAGTACCCCCCCC
>MEHQ01000344.1:242547-254151 GCA_008828725.1 Saccharina japonica
GGGGGGGGGGGGGGGGGGGGTGGGGGGTGGGGGCTGCCGTCAGGTTTCCTGGATTTAGTGAATTTAGCTTATTTTTCCCCTTGTCATCTTATTTGTATTATATCTTGTCTGCTGTTTTTTGCTTTGCTTTGCTTTTTTTTTTTCTTTCTTTTTTTTTTGCGCGGCTTCCATGCAACAGGCACGGCAACATCAACCTGTCCGTGGTGGAGGAGGAAGACATCCACGCCATTAGAAACGGGAGGATGAAGGACGAGGGGACCAGAGGGGAATTGGAACACAGGTACCGCTATATGTCATACGTGGTATGCTGCTGCACCACTCTGATCTGGAATATGAGGGCTGTTTGTATGTTAATTGTTTGTCGAAATCTTTCATTTAGAGTCAGAGTGGCACCTATTAATAGCATGAGGTGGAATACCGGTGTTACTGGTGATTTTTCTTCGTTTTATTTTTGTTCATGATTTTCCCATTTTTCCTTTATTCGTACGCTTTTTTTTTTTTTTTTTGCCTCGTGACAAAAAATATTTTTTTTCTCACGTATGTGTTTTTCCTTTATTTTCCTGGTTTACTCCTTTTTTTTATTTCCATGCAAGCAGCAATGCTTGGCGCTTGTCTTGCGACCACACTGACTTTTCATAGATGTTGGGCGATGAGATTCACGTGAGTTTGTGCGAGAACAGGAATAAAACGCAAAAAAAACACTGCTGTGTCGTACCTGGTAATTATGTCCCATCTTGTCCCACATTATGTCCCGTTTCGTCCCATATTGTGTTCCGTTTCGTCCCATATTATGTCCCGTTTTGTCCCATATTGTGCCGTGGTTCCAGCGTTTTCCAGGGTGAGGCAGGTGAAGAGGCCTTGTCCCACGTCAGGTCTCATCTTGTCCCAGATTGTGTCTTACTGCGTCCCATATTGTGTCCCGTTTCGTCCCATATTATGTTCCGTTTCGTCCCATACATGTGTCCCGTTTCGTCCTATATTGTGTCCCAATTCCGACGTTTCCCAGGGCGAGGCAGGTGAAGAAGCCTTGTCCCGCATTATGTCCCACATTGTGTCTTATTGCGTCCCATATTGTGTTTCGTTTCATCCCTATAGTGTTGCGTTTCGTCCCATATTGTGTTCCGTTTCGTCCCATAAATGTGTCCCGTTTCGTCCCGTATTGTGTCCCAATTCCGACGTTTCCCAGGGCGAGGCAGGCGAAGAAGCCTTGTCCCACATTAGGTCCCATCTTGTCCCACATTGTGTCTTACTGCGTCACATATTGTGTCCCGTTTCGTCCCATATTACGTTCCGTTTCGTCCCATACATGTGTCCCGTTTCGTCCTTTATTGTGTCCCAATTCCGACGTTTCCCAGGGCGAGGCAGGTGAAGAAGCCTTGGCCCACATTGTGTCTTATTGCGTCCCATAGTGTGTTCCGTTTCGTCCCTGTTGTGTCCCACATTGTGTCTTATTGCGTCCCATATTGTGTCCCGTTTCGTCCCATAAATGTGTCCCGTTTCGTCCCGTATTGTGTCCCATTTCCGCCGTTTCCCAGGGCGAGGCAGGTGAAGAAGTGGTTCACGAGGCGAGTGCTGAGGCTTCCCGGAGGGGTGCGGTACGACGACCTGCCCAGCCGCTTGAGGGTCACTTGGTACACCTACCATAAGGCGAGTGCCTGTTTGTTTTATTCTTGTTTTTCGTTGTTGTTGTTGTTGTTTTTTTTTTTTTTTTTTTTGATGTTTTTGTTTCTTTTGAGTTCTTGCTTTTTGTTGTTGTTGTTTTTGTTGTTTTTTGTTGCGTTTTTGCGTTTTTTGCTCTCTTGCTTCTTCGGTTTACTTCTTTGCTTTTCGGCAGCTACGAAAAGGCGAGCGCTTATACGTACGACATTGTTGTTGTTGCTTCTTTTTGTTTTTGCTTTTTTCTACATACGTGTTTTGATCTTTCGTGTTTTTGTGTTTTTGCTTTTTTGCATTTTTCGCTCTTTTTTTTTTTTTTGCTTTCTTTGCTTTCCTTGATTTCTTTCCTTTCTTGCTTTTTTCTTTTTTCTTTTTTCTTTTTAGTGTTTTCGCGTCTTTGCGTCTTTGCTGCGCTACTTTTTTATGGGGAGGGCTGTATGATGTACGTACAGTCTAGCTCATCTTCGACAACCATGGTTGAAATACACCGCTTTGGCCGGAAATATAATGCACGTTTCATGTTCGTACCAGAGTCCAGAGGTGGACTATATTCCCGGTAGAGGCCAGAGTTGTACTTGACTTTACTACAGTAACACTTTAACCCTATTGTATACCCCCGAATGCCCGAGAAATTTCTCGGAAAATGATGAGGTAGTAAAATGAGGCATTACACTTTGTACCATCAAGCACTTTGTCGAAGCTTGGTTCAGGCAGTGAAGATTACGTGCTCTTATCTTAACTTCCTATGTAAAATACTTCGTATCTTATTGAGGGTATATACTGCACGTGTATTATATAAACGCTTTTTTAGTGTTGGTTGCTGATTGTTTTTATTTTGAGTTTTGATTTTGGTTTTTGGTATTGTTTTGTTTTCGTGTGTTTGTTTTCCGTGTCAAATCTCTCTTGGTTCTGTTTTCTTTTTCTTGGCTGTTTGTTCGCTTGTTTGATTGATTTTGCTTTCGTTGTGTTTGTTGTTCGTTTCTTTTTCGTACGAAGTATAGCTGTTTTTTATTTTTATTTATTTATTTATTTATTTATTTATTTATTTATTTTATACCTAGATACCGTCCATGTCTTAGTATAGAGTTTCGACGAAATTTCCTCGATCTCACCGCTGTCGTTTTTAATTTTTCTCTTTTACGTATACCTTCCATCGTTCTGTCCCTGCGTCGCCGAAATCCCCCCCCCCACCTGCCCCCCCCCTATAATATATGATATATTTATAGGTTGGGTTGGCGTCGGTTGGCAACGACGCTGTTAAAACACGCACTCGCTGCGTGAGCTAGACAACCAGGGTGCCGTTTTTTTTTTTGTTATTTTTTTTTTGGCGCGTCACCAAAGCTGGCCGGTCGAGTGATCATTTGTGCGGGCTGTGGAGAACCTTTGTTCCGCACAAGGGAATGGTCGTATCACGTAGTGTTAATATGGTAAGGCGTCGCGCGAGGCAGTTACATGTAAACCCATTGCTGTTCCGGAAGTGGCCACACCAGAATTAAATTAACTCATTGATAGCTGTGGTCCATATGCAAGTCCGCCTCAGAGGCGGTTACTTAGCAGGCATGCAGCTCACCCTCCATGCGACTCGCCCAATACCTCATGGCGTTTCGCGCTTCTGTTGCAAGCAATGTCTGCCTGGTTGGTGGAAAACCCAACGCGCTCCGTCCCGGGCATTGTTAGGATGCACGAGGTTGAGGTCATATGACTACGCGTGCACAACATGAGTACACCCCCCCCCCCCACCTGCAGAAATACACCTGCCGTCCCTGGGACGAGGCCAAGCCGATGCCGAACAGCTCCACAGGGACATGCAGCCTGCATCCGCTCATCGCCGAGCCACGCATGGTCCTTCGAGGCCGAGGCATGGAGCAACCTTAACGCTGGCGGTGGTGGCGGACTTTAGATTCCTGCTACACAGGTGAGAGGGGGGGGGGTGGGGCGGTACTCAATTGTGCTTGCCTTAGTCATTTGACCATTGAGGGGGGGGGGGGGGGGGGCAGGGGCGCGTCCTGTTGCCGCTGTTTCTTGTTGTTTGCTTTTGTTTTGTTTCGGGGGGGGGGGGGGTGACATACTGTTTTTAGGTTTGTTGTTTTTTTCGGCTGTGGTTTGAATTTTAGTGGAGTTTCATCCGACGCGAGGTGTATATCTATTATACGATAGTAAAGGTTTATTAATGTAAAAACATATTTTGTTTTCAAAATGCCTTCTGTGGCAAATATTAATGTTTCTGACTTAACTATTATATTATATTAGTGTACTCCTCAAACTGAGGAACTTCCCAATAAGGCATACCTGGTATATACCTTGGAAGGCATGCGCCTTATAAGCTTATAAGGGGTTTGTTTTTGTTTTTGTTTTGCTTTTTGGTCTGTTTTTTTTCGGATTTTTTTGTTTTTGTTGGGAGTTTTTTAGGTTGTTTTTGGGAGTTATGGTTTTGGTGTTCCTTGATTTTAGAATTTTCTTCTTGGCTGTGGTTTGAAAGTTAGGCCTGGAGCATTCTCTCAACATTCGAAGAGACGCGGGCTTAGATTACTCTACACGGGTGGGCTTTGTGGCATGGGTCTTTTGGGTTATCAAGGAACTTTTTTTGTTTTTTTGTTCTCTGTTTTTTGTTTTTTGGTTGCTTTTGGGTTTTGGTTTTTGGTTCTGGAGTCTGGTGTTGGTGTTTGGGGGTTGGGGCTTTAGGGCCCGTTTTAACGAAGAAGAAAAAAAAATCAATTTGGAAAAAAAAGTATTCAAATCCGCTTTTCATTGGCCAACACACGCACCAGCACCAAAGATTAGGATCTTGGGGCATAATATTTGGTGCTGGTGCGTGTGTTGACCAATGAAAAGCGAATTTGAATTTTATTTTTTCCAAATTGATTTTTTTTTCTTTGTTTACAACGGGCCCTTAACCCAATATCGTTTGAATTTTTTTTGTGTGACAGTAACACCTCTTGCCCATCGGGTTGCAGGCTCTGCGCCTTTTTTACTATTACGGAGGACCACAGTAAATAGGACCAAATATTGTTAGTAAAAATCGGTAAATATAGTAGTTTCAGTGTGTACCGTAGGTCCTATTTACTATGGCATCATTAGCCCACCCGGTAATAAGCAGCAGTTGTGGGGTGAGGTACTGCTGCTGCTGCTGCTGCTTAAGTGATGAGGCTCATGAAAATTACAGCAGTAAGTATATACAGTAGTCTACTGCATCCTACTGCTGTGTGCAGCCTACTGCTGCGTGCAGCCTATTATACGGTCGTCTGTCTACAGTACTGCACTAAACCCCTGCGCTATTTACACAGCAGCAGTACGAGTACGTACAGCTAGTAGTTTCTAAATTGTTGTGAAAGTTGAAACGTTACATTTGCTTCGGATCCAAATAACTGCCACCAAAAACACACAGGTTGTGGCCGATCTGAATCGGAGGCTAGAAGCCTGCGAAGGTCGCCTTCAAACCCGAGTCGCCGAGCTGGCCGTAAAACTGGATGGGGTTTGCCAGATGGAGAGGACGTCGCACTCCCCGGCGTCCCAGGCGTGCCTGTGCTCGGGCCAGATTGAAGCCGTGGCAGCCAAGGTGGGTACCGTACAGCCGTGCATGCTGGCTCATCATCAGTATTTTTTTATTCCGTTGACCGTTGACTGTTTTAGGATATATTATCCGAACAAGTTCGTCGTTTTGAAGATCCCACAGTTCACATGCAGGGTTTTTCAAGAACCTTCTTCCTGCCGTGCTACGACCGGAAACCTTCCATATACCAGGTATCCAAAACCGTTTTTTTCCCCAGAGGGCTCTTGAGTTTGTGTGTGTGTTGTCTTCACATTAAACCCGTTATTTCTACCCGACCACATCCGTAGGGTTAGGGTTTCTGTTTTTGATATTTTGGGGGTATTTTATTTATAGAACACTTTAGGATATTTTAGGATGTTTCGGATATCTGAGGACACACCGAAGATATTTTACTGTTTGGATTCATTTGTATCGTTTTGGATATTTTAGGGTTTTTCAAGATCTATTGCGTCAGATGTTTTAGGATCTTTTGGAAAATATTTACCAGGTATTACCAGGTACAGTATAGGATACCTGGTATATTTTTCAGGGTAGCACATATCTCAGGGGTATATTTTATGAAGGATTAAGCATCTTATGGAATCTGTAAATTATGCCAAGGTATAATCATGTTATGGTACTGCTGGTATGATGTGGAAACGTTCAACCTCACAATCACCACCCGCGATGGTCCTTCGCCTCTTTCTTCTGCGCGGGGAACATATTTCTCGGTGTTCCGTGGTGGTTGTTCTAAAGCTGTGCATATATAACACAATACGAAGTATGTAGCTACGGATTCATGTATGCTATTTTTTTTATACGAGTGCTCTTACGTACGTATGTCCTTTTGAAATGTTCGCACATCGTGCAGCTCAGATAATCATACTTCGTATAACATAAAATATACTGTAGTATCGTATTCATATCATAACATATCAGATCAGATCAGATCAGATCAGATCAGACCAGATCAGACCAGATCAGATCCCCAGCGGCTGGTGTACCCCTGATTTGCAGGGCTGTTCACGGGTCAGGAGTTGTTCGAAATTTCGAGGGTCGTGTCGTGTCGGGCCGTGTCGGGTCGTACCGGGTCGTGTCGGATCGGGTCGGGTCGGGTCGGGTCGGGGCTCGGGTCGGGTCGGGTCGGGTCGGGTCGGGTCGGGTCGGGTCGGGTCGGGTCGGGTCGGGTCGGGTCGGGTCGGGTCGGGTCGGGTCGGAGTCCACCCGGTCGTCGGGTCGGGTCGGGTCGGGTCGGGTCGGGTCGGGTCGGGTCGGGTCGGGTCGGTCGGGTCGGGTCGGGTCGGGTCGGGTCGGTCAGGTCGAGTCGGGTCGGGTCGGGTCGGGTCGGGTCGGGTCGGGTCGGGTCGGGTCGGGTCGGGTCGGGTCGGGTCGGGTCGGGTCGGGGTCGGGTCGGGTCGGGTCGGGTCGGGTCGGGTCGGGTCGGGTCGGGTCGGGTCGGGTCGGGTCGGGTCGGGTCGGGTCGGGTCGGGTCGGGTCGGGTCAGAGAGTTTCCAACCTTACGGGTCGGGTCGGGTCGGGTCGGGGTTGCCAACTCTCAGTGGTCGGCTCGGTTGCAGGTCAAGACAACCTCAAACGTTTCCCACGTGGTGCGGGTCGGGTCTAGCTGACCCGACCTGATCCGACCTGATCCGTGAGGTTTGGCCTAGCCCGCGAACAGCTCTGCTGTTTTATGTGATCAGCTACTGTAGATCTATAGATCCTGTTTGCCGGGTGCGCTAAGGAATGCCACCATCACGGCTCTACTACGTACTCGTAGTTCACTTGTTTTACAGGTACGTGGGATCTGTACGATATGGCTCTTGGTTACCATATATTTGATCGCATACCATGTAGCATCTACTAGATGATCTCTACTATTAATAGATGATCTAAATAGGACATCTAAATGATCTATATGATCTACTACGGAGGACCATAGTAACTAGGGCCAAATAGATTGTTTGCAAAAATAGGGAAATGTGTATGTAGTTTTTCTTGCGTGTACCGTAGGCGCCCTATTCACTATGCCCCCCCTGTAATACTTGAGTAGATGGTCTATTAATACATGATCTAGATGAAATGGTATGGTGATCTGTCTGAGGCACGAAAATGCCGCGCGAACAAAATGCGAGTTCGTTGAGCGCACAGCGATCGAAAATCAATAATTAAATCATACGTCGTACATAGGTACGCGGTCACCACCAGTCGTCACTCGTTCGCCCGGCTCCCGCTTCGACCCCCGCATCCACTCCCGCGGAGAGTCCCACTGCGACTCCCTCTCTCCAACTAGTTTATTTATTTCCTGTGTTACGGAAGACCATAGTAAAACAGGACCAAATATTGTTGGTCAAAATACGTAAATATATAGATTTTTGAGTTTTCCGTACGTAGGTCCTACCAGGTATCTATTTACTATGGGTCCCCGGTGATAGTATAGAGACAAGGGTTAAACAAGTTGGCAACGAACGCGTTGTTGGTGAAATGTTATAGCCCATCTCAACAACTCCGCTTGCCAATCCCGCTGCGACCTCCCGTTGTTGCTGTAGCGCCGCTGGGAGTGCCGCCGCTGCCACCTCTCTTATCTATCTTCAGTAGTAGAAACGAAGACTCTACGTGAACACGGTGACAAACGAACGGCTTCTTTTCGGTGGAGCTTCGTATTTAGCCTTCTAAAACCCCAATCCCACCACATATATACGCGTATCCTGCTTCTTTTTTTTTCATGGTTTTGTGTTTTTCGCAGGTGGGCGTTCTTTCAGGGGGGCACGGGGCCGCTCTCCGTCGTCTGGACGACCTGGCCTCTGACGTGTCGGCCGTGGAGAGGGCGGTGAAGCATGCAGAGGTCGCATCGGTGACGAAGCTAGACCTGCAGGCGCACGTAAGACATAAAAAAAAAGATCATGATGAAAGTCGTGCCATGACTTTCTCACTGCTCATTTTCTCGAAACAGGTGTCTAGTACTGGATACCCAGTCACGCGACTAACCAGGCCAGTAGATTACGCCATATATCATATAACCAACATCATCGCATCGTCTCTCCAGGGAGTGAACAAAATATGTGGTATATCACGGCCCTCGTGATTCCATGCTTCTGTTTCACTCCTTTGTTCACCAAGTACCCCCCCCCCCGCCCTCCCCCCGCCCGGCGCGCCTGCATGTAATGCCTCGCAGGAGCTGGGTGCATTAGTGGAAAGGCGCGTCGCACAGCTGAGGTCGGAGGTGAGAGCCGACACCTTGTCCGTGCATACGCAGCGGCAGCAGCAATGTCAAACAACGTCATTATGACGAACCATTTTAGGACCACTAGTAGTACTACTGCGTACAACCACTGCTTCCGATGCCATTGCCACAACAGTAGTACCACTACTTGTAATTCTACTTTTACAACTTCTTATATACTCTACTTATACGCCAGCTTCCTTCTACTACTGTTACCGCTGCAACTGCTACCACTCCCACAACTGCAACTACTACTACCACGACAACGTATATGCTGCTACTGCTACTACGACTACAACTACTAATGTTGATGCAGGATACTACAGTACTACCATGAGTCCACACGGATACACTGCTACTCTACGACCACTACTACCCTTACCAATACTGAATCCTATGCTCAGTTTCTCGCCTGAACCGTACGTGTAAATATTTGCACAATCGGCAAAGATTCTTAAACACGTACCAGGTACTTGATATGCGCCATGTGGCGCTTTGACGGTGAATCGGTTAAAACGGCGAGTACCACCGAAAGAGCCAAGGCGACTCTCACTATTTAATTTTCAGCTGCAATCCGAGGTAGAACGCTATTTCCGCCACCCATCATCACTACCCCCCCCCCCCCCCCCCCCCCCCCCCCCCCCACCACCATCAACACCACCACCACCATCACCACCACCAACACCAACACCAACACCGACGCAACCACCAACACCAACATCACCAACACCACCAACACCACCAACACCAACATCACCAATACCACCCACGCTTGCCCATAGCTCCGCCCAAACTCACCACTCCCTACTATCAACACCAATACCACGACAGCCCACCACCACCACCATCACCACCACCACCACCACTGGTCCCCCTTCACCACACAGCTTGCGCATAGCTCCGCCTAAACCCTCCCTTGCCTACCACCACCACCACCGCCACCACGGCCCCGGTAAGCCATCCACGAGGCAGATACGTAGTGATACCCATTGCTGTCTCCGGAAGTGGCCACACCAGAAATTAAATATATTCATTGGAGGCTGTCGTCCAAATGCAAGTCCGCCGCCTCACAGGCGGTTCTTAGCAGGATGCAGCTCACCCTCCATGCGACTCGCCCAATACCTCACGACGCTTCGCGCTTGGTGCAAGCAATGTCTGCCTGGTTGGTGAAAACCCAACGTGCTCCGTCCCGGCATTGTAGGGATGCGAGGGTCCTAATGCGTCTCATATACGACTACGTGCACGGTGTCACGATATGAGTACAACTTACCCGCCCCCCCCCCCCCCCTCTCACCATCACCACAAACCACCACCCCTACAACCCCCTCCCCCCCCTTAATCCCTCCCTTCTCTCTCTCTCCTCCTCCCCCCACCCCTCATCAACCGACCCCACAACACGCGCGATCTGCACCGTTTCGCGCCAGGTCGACGTTCAGCTAGCCCGGGCGTGGCAGCTTGTCGGCAGAGGCGCCGGTGTCACCGGTGCCGGTGGCCTCGCAGCGGCGAGAGACGGAGCGGCGTTGGCGCGAGGTTCCATGATGTCACCCCCTCGGCGAGATACCGGAGGGGGCTCCGGGGATGGAAGCGGTGGGGAGCGAGCCTTGACAGACATGGTTTTGGCGCTGCAGCTGAGGGTGGGAGAGCTGGACTGTGAGGTGCTCAAGGTGCGTGTGAACTTCTCGGAGGCGTGTGTCAGTAGCCGGGGGGGGGACAGGTTTTGGGCCCGAAACTGTCTGCCTGACGGGGGGGGGGGGTTCTCACAGCTGAAAGGAGCGAGCTGCGCATTGTAATTTCAGATGCCATTAGTATTGTTGGGTTTTTGCCATCCGGTAATAATTAATGTGGGGCCTGGTGAGCTTCAACTTTGATCACTCAAAAACAGGCCCCGAAGTATGAAACCAAGGGAAGCCGAAAACAAATCGTGAACCTATTACACCTACAGTAAACTATTGGACTACAGCAGGAGTGATATAAGGCTTAGATTTGATGGGTTACTGGTGAGGGGTTAAGCGAAATACCCACCCAATATAAGCCTTATAACAGTAGCCTATTCGACTAGAGTAGCTTCAACATTGGTACATTCATAACCATTCCACCCCTAAAGAAGGAGAAAAAACAAGAGAAGACGAAAAAATATATTCTTGAACATTTCTTTTTTGATAAGCGTCGCCGATGGAATCGCTCATCGGTTTCTTGCGCGTACGCATTTAATCAAAATAAACAATTGGTGGGGTCAAGGGTGGTGTGCATGTAGAGGCCCTCGACCGGACGGGTCGATAAAGCGTGGGTACCCCGCCTTACCACGGCCTGGAAAACTAAACTTTTACGACTATGTGTACATGGGCAGAGGGGCACCAGGAAAAATAAGATACATACCCAAGCCAAAAAGACGGTGGAGAGTGTTCGTTAAAATTTCCCAAAAGCTTGAAACCCCAACGTGCTCCGTCCCGGCGTTGTAGGGGTGGAAGGGTCTACGGTCATTCGACTGCAGTCATGCATGACATGAGTACACCTCCACCTCACAAGCGGGTCTTAGTGGGATGAAACTCACCCCTTCGTGTAAATCACCGAGCATCTCACGGCGTTTCGCCCTTGGTGCAAGCAATGTCTGCCCGGTTGGTGAAAACCCGACGTGCTCCATCCCTGCATTGTGGGAATGCGAGGGTCTATGGCTATACGATTACGGCCATGCATGGCAATGAGTACCCCCCCCCCCCCCCCCCCCCCCCCCCCCCCCCCCCCCCCCCCCCCCCCCCCAAAAACAACCCCCTCCCCCCCCTTAATCCCTCCCTTCTCTCTCTCTCCTCCTCCCCCCACCCCTCATCAACCGACCCCACAACACGCGCGATCTGCACCGTTTCGCGCCAGGTCGACGTTCAGCTAGCCCGGGCGTGGCAGCTTGTCGGCAGAGGCGCCGGTGTCACCGGTGCCGGTGGCCTCGCAGCGGCGAGAGACGGAGCGGCGTTGGCGCGAGGTTCCATGATGTCACCCCCTCGGCGAGATACCGGAGGGGGCTCCGGGGATGGAAGCGGTGGGGAGCGAGCCTTGACAGACATGGTTTTGGCGCTGCAGCTGAGGGTGGGAGAGCTGGACTGTGAGGTGCTCAAGGTGCGTGTGAACTTCTCGGAGGCGTGTGTCAGTAGCCGGGGGGGGGACAGGTTTTGGGCCCGAAACTGTCTGCCTGACGGGGGGGGGGGGC
>MEHQ01000344.1:255928-282158 GCA_008828725.1 Saccharina japonica
CAAAGTCCGCCTGATTTGCGTTCTAATTGTAGGCATAATCTTGCTTGTAGCATGTTATTAGGGGCTGGTGTGTTTGGGGGCTTGATTAAAAAATTGTGCAAACACCGGGACGCTGGTCAAACGAACCCGCTTCATACAAGAGGGGCCGCACTACCTGGTGGTACGTAAGAAGTGTAACAACATCCCAAAAGGTGATTGTCGTGTGTATATGTGCCGTTTTTAAAAATCGGATATCTAAGTTATATGGAAGAAATATTGGAATCGGGGGTTCCGGCAAAATAAACGGGTACCCCTGGCGGTTCCTGAAAGTTTTTACGAGCAATGTTACGTACCGATTATATGTCCGTGCCCGGTCAGAGTGCGAGTGTTTGAGTGTGGTGGTTGCTAATTTGGATCAGTTTTCTAGAGATACAAACCGGGAAAAATATTGAACCGGCGGGGTTTTCAAAACGAGCGGTAACCCCCGGATACCCGAGGGTACCCGGGTACCCGGTGCGTCATTATCGCAGGGTCCACATACCACGCGGGTATTGAGGTCCGGACCCTACCCGTTGAACGGTAGGTCGCGACCGGGTATACCCGCGGGTACCGGGTAATAGAATGAAAAGGGACAACCTCTACCATATACAATATCACAGCATCTTTATATTCCAGATTTTTACTAAACAAAGCGTTTTTTGGTCCCTGAATACTATGTTCCCCTTTTAGCAGTTGTACAACTTAAAAATAAAAAAGTGGTCGTGCAGCATAGCCAGGGTGTCGCAACAACATTTTTTGTCTGTAATGACGGTATCTTGTGCGTATCACGCAGAGTAATACCGCGACCAAATCGGTCACGCCTTAGAGTACTTACAGAACCGATCATCGATCTGCAATCATCAAAGTGGCGCGCCAAATCCTGTTCCACGACACATACTTCAGCGACACACAAAAAATAAAGATGATCTGGAATCGTATCTCAGTAATGCGGTGAGCGACCTCGTTAATTAAGTTCCTGTATCATCTACTCGCGTAACCCGCTCTCCCACACGCGTGCAGAGCGCCCCTCCCCCGTGATGCGAGTACATCTGGATCGGGCCAACCCCGATCTCTCAGACATTAAATCACCCGCCACCGCGCAGCTGACATCATCCGTAATCCGCTTCTATTAAAAAAGATTGAGTATAAACGATATTTACGAATCGACTTGTAGAAGGAGACAGAGTCGCGCGGCTGGAGCAGGATTCTTAACACCGAACGAATCTGAGTAAATCGAAACACGGCTTCAACCTCGCTGTGGTGAGCTAGACAACCAGGGCCGATTTTTTTTTTTTATTCGGCGGTCACCAAAAGCTGGCGGTCGAGTAGATCATTTGTGGCGGGGCTGGAGAAGCCCTTTGCTCCGCACAAGGGAATGGTCGTATCACGTAGTGTTAATATGGTAAGGCATCCGCGAGGCAGTTACATAGTAAAACCATTGCTGTACTCTGGAAGGTGGCCACACCCAGAAATTAAAATTAACTCATTGAACTGTCGCCATGATGTCAAGTCCGCCCTCAGAGGCGGTTCTTAGCAGATGCAGCTCACCTCCATGCGACTTCGCTCCATACCCACGTTCATTAATGCGCTTCGCGCTTATGGTGCAAGCATGTCACACTCCGTATGTGTCAAAAACCACACAGATTTCGCTTGGCAACAGCCACCTCCCGGCATCTGAGTAGGATATCAACCGAGAGGGACTATGGTTCATTTGGCACTGAACAAGGTAAACGGCCGTGCACGCGACATGAGTACACCCCGGCACCCCGCCCCCCCCCCTCCGTCTCGAAAGGGATGCGTAGTCAAATGGTCAAATGACTAAGGCAAGCAACAAATGAGTAATCGGGGGGGGGGGGGTACTCACGGGAGGGGGCTCTGCACGCGTGGGAGGTACGAGTAGTGAGGAAAATAAGGTGTACGATATGAACGATTCAATACTTATTTTTTGTCCGACAGTTGTCGTGGCAAAGCGCCTGATGATGATGATGATGGTGATGATGGTGACGATGTCGGTATACCGCGTGACAAAAACGTAAACACAAAAAATGTTGTGCGACACCCTGGCTATGCTGGCACGACCACCTTTTTTATTTTTAAGTTGTACAACTGCTAAAGGGGAACATAGTATTCAGGACAAAAAACGCTTTCGTAGTAAAAATACTGGAATATAAAGATGCTGTGTATGTAATGGGTAGAGGTTGGCCCCTTTCATCTATTACCCGGGTACCCGGCGGGTATACCCGGTCGGACCCTACCCGTTCAACGGGTAGGGTCCGACCTCAATACCCGCGGGTATGTGGACCCTGCGGATAATGACGCCACGGGTACCCGGGTACCCGCGGGTATCCGGGTACCCGCTCGTTTTGAAGAACCCCGGTTCAATATTTTTCCGTTGTATCTCTAGAAAACTGATCCAAATGAGCACCACACACTCAACACTCGACTCTGACCGGGACGGACATATAATCGGTACGTAACATGCTCGTAAAACTTAGGAACGCCAGCGGGTACCCGTTTATTTTGCGGAACCCCGATTCAATATTCTTCCATAATACTCTAGATATCCGATTTAAACGAGCACTATACACACGACACTCACCTTTGACGGATGTTGCTTACATCTTACGTACACCAGGTAAGTGCGGCCCTCTTGTATGGAGGGGTTCGTTGACCAGCGTCCCGGTGTTTGCACAATTTTAATCAAGCCCCCAAACACACCAGCCCCCTAATAACATGCCTACAAGCAAGAGTTATGTACAATAGAACGCAAATCAGGCGGCTTGAGTATCGAATAAAAAAACAAATATCTTTGTAAGTAACCGCTTCTGTATCGAGCAGCAGTAGAAAACATATTTCTCCACTCTATCACTACTCATCGTGCCACCGAAACAAGAATATAAGTTCAAACTTATCCGGGTACCCGCCGGGTACCCGCCGGGTACCCGTGTACCCGCGGGTACCCGTCAAAATGGCAATACCCGGCGGGTAGAGTAGGGGCCGGCCTCCGAAATTTGGCGGGTACCCGTTCGTGGCGGGTACCCTAAGGGGCCAACTTCTAGTGATGGGGCTCTGATTACTATGGTGCCCCGTCGTATTGTACCGGCCCCTCCCGGTTTTGAACAGATCTCCACAAGACAAAAACAAATGTAGCGAGAGGTGCAAAATCTCAGAGGGAGGCTGTGTTTCGTTTCAAATATGTTTTGCTTGTAGTACTACTACGGGTGTCCTTCAACAAACAAGCACGACTGGCTTCTTAGTCTGATGTATCTGATATACAACGAAATGTCAATACTACTGCTGTAAACAAACAAAAAAAGCAATCGACGCTCGGCACTAAACGGATATGTATGTGTTTTGATTTAAATAATACTGGTAGGCACTCTTCTCTGCTTTCTAGCTTATACGTACACGCACGCGGGTTGTGCGCCGGGTGACTTCTGCACAGACCTTGGCCTAAGGTGTATACTACCTTCTCGCCCCCCGGTACCGTAAATGTCTTACTTAGGTTTGTCTCACACTGGTTTGAACGTTCCACAACTCGGCGAGATCACGATCTAAATCACTTAACTAAGATAATCCAGAAGATCCCAACTTACCGTTATGATAGAAGTATGATATGTGCAAGACAAGTCCAACACAGGAAACAAGTCCTATGTAGATCATGCAGGTTAATATACGGTTCTCCCACCCGCGGTAGATCACGAATGAGCTACCGTAGATCATACAGATCATACAGATCATACATATCATACATATCAGGAATCCATATGCCCTGGCCTGGAAGATCTAGAACGTTTAAGTAGGAATCAAGAATCTGTCGTAGACTGAAGTAAGTGTTTATCATTCACGATCATACTGATGGGATTACATCGCTACGCCGACTAGGGCCCGTTGGAGCATGCCCCTCGAGTTACAGTAGTAGTCCCTACGAGTTTGCGTTCTTCGGTCCTCCCTCTCCCTAAGAAAAAATCTATCGGTGACGATATAAAGTTTTTGGAAGCACCCTTTTGCCACTTGCCAGCCCCTTTTCTATCGTAGCAACCTTTTGAATCGAATTTCCGTTTTTTTTTTCTACTGTAGTAATCTTTGGAGAAAAAAAATGACTTCGGTCAATCTAGAAAAAAAAGCCGAACCGCTCCAACTTATTGGCGGGTATATTTTAGCGTGCAGGAGCGCTCTCTATATGAGATCGTTTGCTCCGCCGGACAAAAGCGCGTGCGTGTACAATGTACATGCATGCATGGATGGGTATACCTAACACGCTAGCGATAGGGATTTATTTAGACATGTCACATAAGACACTTACTTTTAGTGTACGTCGGATGTGTACACGCTATTGATAGGGCTTTAGACTACATGCCATAGAAGGTACCTTTTTGGTGTAGGTCGGATGGGTACGCGCTATCGATAGGGATTTAGACTACGTACATGCCATAAAAAGACGCTTGCTACGGTAGCCTGCATGCAGGTGCACCACGTTTTTTTTTCTGAGGGTGGTCACTTGAAGAGCTCTATACTAATAGCAAGTCAAAAAATCATTTTGGAGGACAATAAAAGTGCTACGAGTACGTATATACGTAGCCGAAGAACAATCCCCTGCTGGCTTATGTTGTACCACGTGTAAAATGAAAAATTTGGCAACGCAAGAATGTAATCCGACGGCTTTGGGTTATAACCCCTTAAGAACTGGTCCCGCGAATTTGGGGACAAAGTACTTGGAATCAATGTGGGACATTTTTCCAGTTCTGAATGGGTTAAGGAGACTCGTCATCCAGAAACCGTTTCAGCCAAAAAAAGGTATACCTCTATCGTACCGTAGCACGCGTCAGAAGGCACTTACTTTTAGTGTAGGTCGATGGGCATCAAGAAATTATTTTCCATCGATGCGGCTCCAGTCTAATCGCCTGGAGAAACACAAGAAAGAATACTCATATTATACATACTGGGGAAAAAAAAATCCATGGTGTGTATGTACCGTTTTAGAGCGTCTTCACATTATAGTCAAACGTTTCAGTTGATTACAGTACTACTGGATACAACTATTAATAGTACCAAACTATTCATAGCTGGCGAGACAAGACACGTTCTGATTTTCATCTCCACAGACGAGCCCTCCGTAAGCTGGGCAGCTGGCGAAAAGTGTAGGACATACCAGGGCTTGCCTCCGAAAATTATTCGAGGCCGTGACCCCCAAATTAAGAAAATAGGATATGACACTGCTGTGATTTCGCGTACAGTACTTGTTACGCGGTATACATACACAACGCATAGTATTCCGCGGCATCGAGCACGCGAGGAAAAAAGAGAGAAAAAAATAAGCCATGCACATTTATAACAGCACCACCCGATCTACTGTAGATCCCCGGACGTTTCGGCGAAAAAAAAAAGCCAACCACAATCTGTACGAAAACTGACTGCTTTGCTCCTCGACAAAGAGGAAAAAAAGCTAAAACAAAAAAGTCAGAAAAAAAAATGGAATTCGAAATTGAGAATACGCATCATACGTACGAGAGACTTGAAAAGCACGCACACACATTTTTCTATAGAAGAAAATGATACAAGTCAAGAACGCAATAAAATACGAAACACAGACAAAAGAAAAAGAGAGAAATAGAGCGAAGAGCAAATATTATTAAAAAAAAAAAACAGATACGTAGAAGAGAGAGAAAAATATAGTAACCACACGCATGCATGCACATACGCATTCCATGCATGCATGACATACACACAAATCAGCATCAACGAACGCTAATTATTAGTATCCACAGCAGCTACATTAAGACCATAATAGCATACACATACATACACAAGAAGGGTGCCCCCGCCCCTCCGCCCGACCTCTCCCCCCGCGACCCGGACAGGATTCTATACGTCCGAGCACATATTGTCTCAGAAGCCGTAAAAACCGCCGTGGCCAAAACAAAACCGAATCGAACCACAACAAAATCACAACCAAAGACACAAAAGCCAACCCCCATCCCCCGCCATGCGCACATCGGCACAACCACCCGGAGAAGGAGAAGGAAGCAAAATAACAAGAATAAAACTCGAGCTTCAAAGAAAAAAAAAACAAGATTAGCACGACTACATATTTCAACAATTACACGTATACGTACGCAAGTACTTCTCGTGAAACCTTTCCCCCCCACGCCCCCTTCTCTCTCTCACCCTTCCACTTTCCCCCTTCCTTCCACCCCTTCCACATCTAACGAGCATCATAGAGGAAACGACGCGCTCTGTAGCAAAAATAACTGCAGGGCAGGGAGAGGGGGAAGGGAAGGGATACCGGGGTAGTAATAGAGTAATACGATATAGTAGCGGTAGCGGTAGCAGCAGCACTAATGAAAACCAACCCTGCAACGACCGCGCGTGCGCGGCGCCTACGCCGCAGTCTCCCAGCACGCACAGCAAGCAAGACAGCAAGCTAAGGCAAGTGAAGGCAAGCACGGCATGGCAAACACGCCAGGCAAGAAAGTCAAGAAAGGCAAGTAAGGCAAGCAAGGCAAGCAAGGCGAGCAAGGCAAGCAAGGCAATCAAGGCAAGCAAGGCAAGCAAGGCAAGCCACTGCAAGCAAGGCAAGCAAGGCAAGCAAGGCAAGCAAGGCAAGCAAGGCAAGCAAGGCAAGCAAGGCAAGCAAGGCAAGCAAGGCAAGCCACTGCAAGCAAGGCAAGCGAGGCAAGCAAGACAAGCAAGACAAGCAAGACAAGCAAGACAAGCAAGACAAGCAAGACAAGCAAGACAAGCGAGGCAAGCGAGGCAAGCAAGGCAAGCAAGGCAAGCTACTGCAAAGCTACTGCAAAGCTACTGCAAGCAAAGCAAGGCACGAACGCAAGGCGAGCAAGGCAGGCAAGGCAAGTGAAGCAAGCAAAACAAGCAAGGCAGGGCAAGGGAGAGCTATATCTCCGGCGGAGAAAACATACAGCGAGACGCGTTTGCTCCTACATAGCTCCTGCTGACCCCACCCCCCCCCCTCCTTATCTAGAGGCAGAAACGGTCCAAGGGTGCGATACAGCGAGCCCAACAGCCCCACTCACAAATACTCCCGTCGGCATACATGCATATACCCCACCCACCCAATCACACCCCGGCAAATCGAGTCAAAGCCAAGGCCACCTCCATCGACCCCCACAGAACCCCTCTCGTTCACGAACAGGCACGCTTCAGCGACCGCTAGAGCAACAGCTATGTAAGCTAAGGCTTCAGTCACGGTTGTTAAAAGTTACGGCTTCTGCTACCAGATCAGGGACCGAGCCCAGCCACCGCTTGTTAAAGCTACGGCTTCTGCTCTACCAAATCAGGTACCAAGTTCAGCCACCGCTTGTTAAAGCTACGGCTTCTGCTACCAAATCAGGGACCAAGTTCAGCCACCGCTTGTTAAAGCTACGCCGGGTGTTATCGCTTTAGCTACCGATTATTAAGCTACGACGTGAGCCACCGATTCAGCTACCGCTTTATTAAGCCATGGTAAAAGCCGCCGCCCCAGCTACTGGTTTTTAAGGCTACCACTTCAGCTACCACCGCAGCCAACGCTACCACATCAGCCTCATCGCATCGGTCCCCGCTTAGTAAGACACGACGCCAGCTTATAACCGCCTTAGCCAAGGCCATTGAAGCTACGGTTTCAACTGCCAGCTACGGCTTCAGCTACGGCTTCAGCTACCGCTGGTTAAAGCTACCGCTTGGTAAAGCTGCCGCTTTTCGAGCTATCGGTATCGCTTTTTACCTAACGTAGTTTTAAGGCACCGCCTTTTAAGGCACCGCTCTTCAAGTCACCGCTTTTTAAGCCGCCACTTATCGAGCTACCGCTTTTCAAGCTCAAGCCACCACTTCTCAAGCCACCACTTCTCACGCCACCACTTTTCAAGCCACCGCTCTTCAAGCCACCGCTCTTCAAGCCACCACTTCTCAAGCCGCCACTTTTCAAGCTACCGCATTATTAAGCCAACGCCTTTCAAAGCTCCGACGTTCCAAACTACCACTTCTGCTACCGCCACTACCGCAACCGCAAAGAAGGCTCAGCGGCGGTAGCTTCACCGCTACCCATCTTCCAGCGACTGCCGGTCAAGCATCTGCGCGAGCGCCAGGATAGACCCCGTCTGGTTCAAGAAAGACACATAGTTGTCGTTCTGCCGAAGGCTGTCCTCATCTCCACCCCCGCTCCGCTTACCCCCGCCCCCGCCCCCATCCCCACGTCCACCCCCATTTCTTGTTTTCGACCCCGCCTTAGGCCCCGCCCCGCCACCATTTGCGGCGGAGACACCGTCGCCCTTCCAAGGCAAATACGATGCACCGGCGCCACCTCGCCCCTTTCCGTTGATGCTGGAGCCGGAAACAGGCCCAAAGGCGCTGCTACTTCCACCGCCGCCGCCGCCACCAACACCGCAACCAGAGCCCGCCCCACCCCCCGCGCCGCTTCCAACACCTCCGCCATTTCGATTTCGCTGGTCCGCTTTCTTGCCGCTGCTGATGCTGCTGCTGCTAATGCCACCACCGCCCGGCGGAGCAACAGCAGCGGTAGCGGCCGTTTTCGCTCTCCCCCCCCCCCCCCCGGCACCACCATTGCCTCTCGAAACATTCGTTCCCCCAGAGCCGGCCGGCACGGCTGCAGCCGCTACCGCCACCGCCGCCGCCCTATCAGCCGTCGCTCTCACCACGGCCTTATCCGCTGTCGTTCTCGCGCGACGTTGGCCTTTCCCTTTCCCACCTCCACTGTTGTTGACGCTGCTGCCACCAACACTGCTTGAACTTGCCGTCGTCGCCGTCGCCACTGCTGCCGCTGCTATGCTTGCTGCTGCCGCCGCCGCCGCTGCCGCCGCTGCCGCTGTCGTCGCTGTCCTACCTGGCCCACCCCCTTCACCCCCACCCGACCCGCCGCTGCAGCGCTCTATGGGTGACCGCGCAGCCTGCGACAACTGCGCCTGCTGTTGCTGCTGTTGCTGGTGGTTCCGTGGCACAAGCGGCGACGACCTCCCACCATTAGCAAGCGTTGCCCCGGCGGGTCGTCGCGGAGGGGACGGAGCTACCGGAGAAGCGCACGAAGGCGAACCCTCCCCCTTTTGCCGGCCTCCCCCTCCCCCTCCTCCGCCTCCTCCTTTACCAGACCCCGGTCGTCTAGAGCCGGCCTTACCGTTCATCCCACGACGACCACCACCGCTG
This sequence comes from Saccharina japonica, assembly GCA_008828725.1. Classification (NCBI taxonomy): domain Eukaryota; class Phaeophyceae; order Laminariales; family Laminariaceae; genus Saccharina; species Saccharina japonica. The sequence goes on from MEHQ01000344.1 coordinate 265,103, forward strand.
CCGCCGCTACCCGTTCCACTACCGTCACAGCCGCTGGGACTACCGTCCTGAGGTTGCGATACCCCCACCCCTCCCCCAGCCTCGGTGCCAGCCCTTCTCGGCGTTTCGAGGACCCCGCTTTGGCTCCCGCTGGCGCTCCCGCTGGTGCTTCCGTTGTTGCTGCCACTAATGCTCCCACTAACGCTTCCGCCGCTGCTCGTGCTGCCGCTCATGCTCCCGCCGATGCTCCCGCTAATGCTGCCGCCACCACCGGTTTGCCCGTTGTGCTTGCCCTTGTCCTTGTTGTTCGACGCCCCCTTCCTGTCCGCCCCTCCCCGCTTACCCCCACCGCCGCCGCCGCCACCACCACGGACGCCATTACTCCTAGCGACGGCGTTGGCCAACCCCTTGCCTTTGACACCATTCCCAACCGCGCCATCGCTGGGTCTGCTTGTTCCGTTAGAGGACTGCTCCAAAAGCCCCCCGCCGATGGGAGCAGCCGCGGAGCAGCCTGGGCGTGCGAGGACTTTGGCGGGTGACCCGGACGGGGTGGAGCCGTCCGTGGATGCTGCTGCTGCTGCTGCTGCTGCGGCGGTGTCAGCGGTAGTGGTAGCGGCGGTGGCGTTGGTAGGTGGTAGTGGTGGTGGGGTGGTGGTGGTGGTGGTGGTGGCCTTGCTCCGTTCTTTGGCCTTCTGCTTCTTCTTTTGCTTCTTGCTCTTCTTGCTTGCCTGTGGGTTTCATGGCAAAGAGGCAGCGGAGTGCGGGGTGCGGGGGGGGGGACGCAGTAGTCAGGAGGTGAAAAAAAACAAGCGAGAACAACAAAGTCACAAAACGAGGCCATCCCAACCAATACTGTTACCATCACCAGCACCACCAATCACAATAACAACAACACCCCCAACACCACCGCCAACACCACCACCAACACCACCTCCTACACCACACACCACCCACACCACTAAAACATCGCGGCTCTTCCACCAGCAAACCCACACAACTCTGACAGATCAGATAGATCATTCCCACTTGATCTAGATCTTTCAGTTCATATTGATCCCTCATCTGTATGATCTGTAAGATATGTATGACCCGCATGATATGTATGATCTAGCTCACGTTGCTGGGTAGGAGCCACACAGTATGCATGGTCTAGGGACAGCGTTTCCTGGGTAAGATCTGTACGATATAGACCCTTCCCTACGCGTCCGAACGGAAGGTTACGGTTGAGAGTACGAGATAAAACGCGACGGTTATATACGTAACCGGCTGGGGATGCATGGTACGGTAAAAAAGGCGCACCATGTTTTTTCTGCCTTCTGAGGGTGGTCACTTATCACTTGAGGAGCTCTAGACCTCACCTAAAAGCAGATTTTGGAGGGAAATAAAAGTGCTACCCGACGAACAATCCCATGGCCTATTATAGCTATACAATGAAAAATATTGCACCACAAGAATGAAAGTCTGACGATCTTGGGTTAAGGAGCCTTTAATGGGTCATTCCAAAAATGTTTCAGCCAAAAAATGCTACCTCTATCGTAGCACGCGTCTGGGATACGTAGAGACAATTGGCATGTTTCTCCCGGGTACATTTGTTATAAGTACCTGGGAGGTGTCCCCGGTGATTTGCTTCTTCGTGTCTTCTACGTACTCGTGCGTCTTCCCTTTTTCATCTGAGCGCGTCGGTACCATATACTTTTTATATATATATATACATCACGAAGGAGCTTCTACATTATGTGTGCTTATCTTTGAACCGATCCCGACCATGAACACGTTAGCGTCTATAGGTGATCTAGATCACGATCTATCTGTAGATGATCTAGATCGTGATCTATATGTAGATGATCTAGATCGTGATCTATCTGTAGATGATCTAGATCGTGATCTATCTGTAGATGATCTATAGGTCATCTAGATCGTGATCTATCTGTAGATGATCTAGGTCATGATCTATCTGTAGATGATCTAGATCATGATCTATCTATAGATGATCTAGATCGTGATCTATCTATAGGTGATCTAGATCGTGATATATCTATAGATTATCTAGATCATGATCTATCTGTCCGACGTCGTGCAGACCCGCCCTACCGCGATCAGTAGTACGGATACAGTAGTGCTTTCCTCTACAGTGCGGAATCGCTTGGCACACAGATGGGATTCACCGGTGTGGTATACAATGTGCGGAGCAGTGCCGGTTGCCGCCATAGTGCCGGTATAATGGGCAGGCACTATGAATGGAGGGACCACGCCTGTGTAAAAAAAAAAAAAAAAGCAAAAAAAAAAAAAAAAAAAAAAAACGGCCGCTCACCCTTGCGTTCGCCTCTTGTTCGGACATGACCTTCCACAGCTCCTCCTGGAACTCGAGGTGGAACCGCTTGCAGTCGCAGTCACGACACACGTCGCACTGAGAGGGGAAGGGACACGCGATGGACGAGGGAACATGGGGACGGGGTAGGGGTGACTACTTGTATGGGGGCGGGGAGGGAAGGGGGGGGTGTACTCGATGTTCATGCATGGCCGTAGTCGTGTGGCCATAGACCCTCGCATCCCTACAATGCCGGGACGGAGCATGTCGGGTTTTCACCGACCAGGCAGGCATTGCTATTAATAGCACCAAGCGCGAAGCGCCGTAAGGTGTTTGGCGAGTCGCATGAAGGGTGAGCTGCATCCTACTAAGAACCACATGTAAGACAGCTTCGAATTCATCGATTTGTTCTCTATTGCGGCCACTTCCAGAGACATATACCACGTATCTAACTATTGGGCGCCTGACCATATACACAACACGTGATACGAGCATTCTTCTTGCGCGGAGATGAGGTTCTCCACCCCGCACAAATGATGTGTCTCTCGACCGCCAGCCGTGGTGACTGCCAAAACAAAAAGTAGTACTGTGGTTGTCTAGGTCACGCAGTGAGAGGCGTGTTTTACAGCGTCGTCGACAACCGACGCCAACCCAATGTGGAGGAGGGGGGAGGGGGGTGTACTCATGTTGTGCACGGCCGTAGTCATATGACCATAGACCCTCGCATCCCTACAATGCCGGGACGGAGCGCGTTGGGTTTTCACCAACCAGGCAGACATTGCTTGCACCAAGCGCGAAACGCCGTGAGGGTATTGGGCGAGTCGCATGGAGGGTGAGCTGCATCCTGCTAAGAACCGCCTCTGAGGCGGACTTGCATATGGACGACAGCTTCAATGAGTTAATTTAATTTCTGGTGTGGCCACTTCCGGAGACAGCAATGGGTTTTACTATGTAACTGCCTCGCGGACGCCTTACCATATTAACACTACGTGATACGACCATTCCCCTTGTGCGGAGCAAAGGTTCTCCACCCCGCACAAATGATCTACTCGACCGCCAGCTTTGGTGACCGCCAAAAAAAAAAAAAAAAAAAAAACGGCACCCTGGTTGTCTAGCTCACGCAGCGAGTGGCGTGTTTTACAGCGTCGTTGCCAACCGACGCCAACCCAACCTATAAATATATCATATATTTATAGGGGGGGGGGGGGGCTACTCACGGGAGGGGGCTCTGCACGCGTGGGAGGTACGAGTAGTGAGGAAAATAAGGTGTACGATATGAACGATTCAATACTTATTTTTTGTCCGACAGTTGTCGTGGCAAAGCGCCTGATGATGATGATGATGGTGATGATGGTGACGATGTCGGTATACCGCGTGACAAAAACATAAACACAAAAAATGTTGTGCGACACCCTGGCTATGCTGGCACGACCACCTTTTTTATTTTTAAGTTGTACAACTGCTAAAGGGGAACATAGTATTCAGGACAAAAAACGCTTTCGTAGTAAAAATACTGGAATATAAAGATGCTGTGTATGTAATGGGTAGAGGTTGGCCCCTTTCATCTATTACCCGGGTACCCGGCGGGTATACCCGGTCGGACCCTACCCGTTCAACGGGTAGGGTCCGACCTCAATACCCGCGGGTATGTGGACCCTGCGGATAATGACGCCACGGGTACCCGGGTACCCGCGGGTATCCGGGTACCCGCTCGTTTTGAAGAACCCCGGTTCAATATTTTTCCGTTATATCTCTAGAAAACTGATTCAAATGAGCACCACACACTCAACACTCGACTCTGACCGGGACGGACATATAATCGGTACGTAACATGCTCGTAAAACTTAGGAACGCCAGCGGGTACCCGTTTATTTTGCGGAACCCCGATTCAATATTCTTCCATAATACTCTAGATATCCGATTTAAACGGGCACTATACACACGACACTCACCTTTGACGGATGTTGCTTACATCTTACGTACACCAGGTAAGTGCGGCCCTCTTCTATGGAGGGGTTCGTTGACCAGCGTCCCGGTGTTTGCACAATTTTAATCAAGCCCCCAAACACACCAGCCCCCTAATAACATGCCTACAAGCAAGAGTTATGTACAATAGAACGCAAATCAGGCGGCTTGAGTATCGAATAAAAAAACAAATTTCTTTGTAATTAACCGCTTCTGTATCGAGCAGCAGTAGAAAACATATTTCTCCACTCTATCACTACTCATCGTGCCACCGAAACAAGAATATAAGTTCAAACTTATCCGGGTACCCGCCGGGTACCCGCCGGGTACCCGTGTACCCGCGGGTACCCGTCAAAATGGCAATACCCGGCGGGTAGAGTAGGGGCCGGCCTCCGAAATTTGGCGGGTACCCGTTCGTGGCGGGTACCCTAAGGGGCCAACTTCTAGTGATGGGGCTCTGATTGCTATGGTGCCCCGTCGTATTGTACCGGCCCCTCCCGGTTTTGAACAGATCTCCACAAGACAAAAACAAATGTAGCGAGAGGTGCAAAATCTCAGAGGGAGGCTGTGTTTCGTTTCAAATATGTTTTGCTTGTAGTACTACTACGGGTGTCCTTCAACAAACAAGCACGACTGGCTTCTTAGTCTGATGTATCTGATATACAACGAAATGTCAATACTACTGCTGTAAACAAACAAAAAAAGCAATCGACGCTCGGCACTAAACGGATATGTATGTGTTTTGATTTAAATAATACTGGTAGGCACTCTTCTCTGCTTTCTAGCTTATACGTACACGCACGCGGGTTGTGCGCCGGGTGACTTCTGCACAGACCTTGGCCTAAGGTGTATACTACCTTCTCGCCCCCCGGTACCGTAAATGTCTTACTTAGGTTTGTCTCACACTGGTTTGAACGTTCCACAACTCGGCGAGATCACGATCTAAATCACTTAACTAAGATAATCCAGAAGATCCCAACTTACCGTTATGATAGAAGTATGATATGTGCAAGACAAGTCCAACACAGGAAACAAGTCCTATGTAGATCATGCAGGTTAATATACGGTTCTCCCACCCGCGGTAGCATCACGAATGAGCTACCGTAGATCATACAGATCATACAGACCATACATATCATACATATCAGGAATCCATATGCCCTGGCCTGGAAGATCTAGAACGTTTAAGTAGGAATCAAGAATCTGTCGTAGACTGAAGTAAGTGTTTATCATTCACGATCATACTGATGGGATTACATCGCTACGCCGACTAGGGCCCGTTGGAGCATGCCCCTCGAGTTACAGTAGTAGTCCCTACGAGTTTGCGTTCTTCGGTCCTCCCTCTCCCTAAGAAAAAATCTATCGGTGACGATATAAAGTTTTTGGAAGCACCCTTTTGCCACTTGCCAGCCCCTTTTCTATCGTAGCAACCTTTTGAATCGAATTTCCGTTTTTTTTTTCTACTGTAGTAATCTTTGGAGAAAAAAAATGACTTCGGTCAATCTAGAAAAAAAAGCCGAACCGCTCCAACTTATTGGCGGGTATATTTTAGCGTGCAGGAGCGCTCTCTATATGAGATCGTTTGCTCCGCCGGACAAAAGCGCGTGCGTGTACAATGTACATGCATGCATGGATGGGTATACCTAACACGCTAGCGATAGGGATTTATTTAGACATGTCACATAAGACACTTACTTTTAGTGTACGTCGGATGTGTACACGCTATTGATAGGGCTTTAGACTACATGCCATAGAAGGTACCTTTTTGGTGTAGGTCGGATGGGTACGCGCTATCGATAGGGATTTAGACTACGTACATGCCATAAAAAGACGCTTGCTACGGTAGCCTGCATGCAGGTGCACCACGTTTTTTTTCTGAGGGTGGTCACTTGAAGAGCTCTATACTAATAGCAAGTCAAAAAATCATTTTGGAGGACAATAAAAGTGCTACGAGTACGTATATACGTAGCCGAAGAACAATCCCCTGCTGGCTTATGTTATACCACGTGTAAAATGAAAAATTTGGCAACGCAAGAATGTAATCCGACGGCTTTGGGTTATAACCCCTTAAGAACTGGTCCCGCGAATTTGGGGACAAAGTACTTGGAATCAATGTGGGACATTTTTCCAGTTCTGAATGGGTTAAGGAGACTCGTCATCCAGAAACCGTTTCAGCCAAAAAAAGGTATACCTCTATCGTACCGTAGCACGCGTCAGAAGGCACTTACTTTTAGTGTAGGTCGATGGGCATCAAGAAATTATTTTCCATCGATGCGGCTCCAGTCTAATCGCCTGGAGAAACACAAGAAAGAATACTCATATTATACATACTGGGGAAAAAAAAATCCATGGTGTGTATGTACCGTTTTAGAGCGTCTTCACATTATAGTCAAACGTTTCAGTTGATTACAGTACTACTGGATACAACTATTAATAGTACCAAACTATTCATAGCTGGCGAGACAAGACACGTTCTGATTTTCATCTCCACAGACGAGCCCTCCGTAAGCTGGGCAGCTGGCGAAAAGTGTAGGACATACCAGGGCTTGCCTCCGAAAATTATTCGAGGCCGTGACCCCCAAATTAAGAAAATAGGATATGACACTGCTGTGATTTCGCGTACAGTACTTGTTACGCGGTATACATACACAACGCATAGTATTCCGCGGCATCGAGCACGCGAGGAAAAAAGAGAGAAAAAAATAAGCCATGCACATTTATAACAGCACCACCCGATCTACTGTAGATCCCCGGACGTTTCGGCGAAAAAAAAAAGCCAACCACAATCTGTACGAAAACTGACTGCTTTGCTCCTCGACAAAGAGGAAAAAAAGCTAAAACAAAAAAGTCAGAAAAAAAAATGGAATTCGAAATTGAGAATACGCATCATACGTACGAGAGACTTGAAAAGCACGCACACACATTTTTCTATAGAAGAAAATGATACAAGTCAAGAACGCAATAAAATACGAAACACAGACAAAAGAAAAAGAGAGAAATAGAGCGAAGAGCAAATATTATTAAAAAAAAAAAACAGATACGTAGAAGAGAGAGAAAAATATAGTAACCACACGCATGCATGCACATACGCATTCCATGCATGCATGACATACACACAAACCAGCATCAACGAACGCTAATTATTAGTATCCACAGCAGCTACATTAAGACCATAATAGCATACACATACATACACAAGAAGGGTGCCCCCGCCCCTCCGCCCGACCTCTCCCCCCGCGACCCGGACAGGATTCTATACGTCCGAGCACATATTGTCTCAGAAGCCGTAAAAACCGCCGTGGCCAAAACAAAACCGAATCGAACCACAACAAAATCACAACCAAAGACACAAAAGCCAACCCCCATCCCCCGCCATGCGCACATCGGCACAACCACCCGGAGAAGGAGAAGAAGGCAAAATAACAAGAATAAAACTCGAGCTTCAAAGAAAAAAAAAACAAGATTAGCACGACTACATATTTCAACAATTACACGTATACGTACGCAAGTACTTCTCGTGAAACCTTTCCCCCCCACGCCCCCTTCTCTCTCTCACCCTTCCACTTTCCCCCTTCCTTCCACCCCTTCCACATCTAACGAGCATCATAGAGGAAACGACGCGCTCTGTAGCAAAAATAACTGCAGGGCAGGGAGAGGGGGAAGGGAAGGGATACCGGGGTAGTAATAGAGTAATACGATATAGTAGCGGTAGCGGTAGCAGCAGCACTAATGAAAACCAACCCTGCAACGACCGCGCGTGCGCGGCGCCTACGCCGCAGTCTCCCAGCACGCACAGCAAGCAAGACAGCAAGCTAAGGCAAGTGAAGGCAAGCACGGCATGGCAAACACGCCAGGCAAGAAAGCGATAACACCCGGCGTAGCTTTAACAAGCGGTGGCTGAACTTGGTCCCTGATTTGGTAGCAGAAGCCGTAGCTTTAACAAGCGGTGGCTGAACTTGGTACCTGATTTGGTAGAGCAGAAGCCGTAGCTTTAACAAGCGGTGGCTGGGCTCGGTCCCTGATCTGGTAGCAGAAGCCGTAACTTTTAACAACCGTGACTGAAGCCTTAGCTTACATAGCTGTTGCTCTAGCGGTCGCTGAAGCGTGCCTGTTCGTGAACGAGAGGGGTTCTGTGGGGGTCGATGGAGGTGGCCTTGGCTTTGACTCGATTTGCCGGGGTGTGATTGGGTGGGTGGGGTATATGCATGTATGCCGACGGGAGTATTTGTGAGTGGGGCTGTTGGGCTCGCTGTATCGCACCCTTGGACCGTTTCTGCCTCTAGATAAGGAGGGGGGGGGGTGGGGTCAGCAGGAGCTATGTAGGAGCAAACGCGTCTCGCTGTATGTTTTCTCCGCCGGAGATATAGCTCTCCCTTGCCCTGCCTTGCTTGTTTTGCTTGCTTCACTTGCCTTGCCTGCCTTGCTCGCCTTGCGTTCGTGCCTTGCTTTGCTTGCAGTAGCTTTGCAGTAGCTTTGCAGTAGCTTGCCTTGCTTGCCTTGCTTGCCTCGCTTGCCTCGCTTGTCTTGCTTGTCTTGCTTGTCTTGCTTGTCTTGCTTGTCTTGCTTGTCTTGCTTGTCTTGCTTGTCTTGCTTGCTCGCTTGCTGGCTTGCTTGCTTGCTGTTTGCTCGCTTGCTTGCTGGCTTGCTTGCTTGCTTGCTTGCTTGCTTGCTTGCTTGCTTGCTTGCTTGCTTGCTTGCTTGCTTGCTGGCTTGCTTGCTTGCTTTCTTGCTTGCTTGCTTGCTTGCTTGCTGCTTTGCTTACCTTGCTTGCTTTGCTCGCCTTGCTTGCTCTGCTCTCTTGTCGCCTTGCTTGCTGGCCTCGCTGGCCTTGCTCGCCTTGCTTGCTCTGCTTTGCTAGCTTGCCTTTTGCTGGCCTTGCTGGGCTTGCTTGCCTTGCTTGCTTTGCTTGCCTTGCTTGCCTTGCTTGCCTTGCTTGCCTTGCTTGCCTTGCTTGCTCGCCTCGCTTGCCTTGCTGGTCTTGCTCGCCTTGCTTCCTACTTGCCTTGTCTGAGCAAGACAAGCAAGACAAGCAAGACAAGCAAGACAAGCAAGACAAGCAAGACAAGCAAGACAAGCAAGACAAGCAAGACAAGCAAGACAAGCAAGACAAGCAAGACAAGCAAGACAAGCAAGACAAGCAAGACAAGCAAGACAAGCAAGACAAGCAAGACAAGCAAGACAAGCAAGACAAGCAAGACAAGCAAGACAAGCAAGACAAGCAAGACAAGCAAGACAAGCAAGACAAGCAAGACAAGCAAGACAAGCAAGACAAGCAAGACAAGCAAGACAAGCAAGACAAGCAAGACAAGCAAGACAAGCAAGACAAGCAAGACAAGCAAGACAAGCAAGACAAGCAAGACAAGCAAGACAAGCAAGACAAGCAAGACAAGCAAGACAAGCAAGACAAGCAAGACAAGCAAGACAAGCAAGACAAGCAAGACAAGCAAGACAAGCAAGACAAGCAAGACAAGCAAGACAAGCAAGACAAGCAAGACAAGCAAGACAAGCAAGACAAGCAAGACAAGCAAGACAAGCGAGGCAAGCGAGGCAAGCAAGGCAAGCAAGGCAAGCTACTGCAAAGCTACTGCAAAGCTACTGCAAGCAAAGCAAGGCACGAACGCAAGGCGAGCAAGGCAGGCAAGGCAAGTGAAGCAAGCAAAACAAGCAAGGCAGGGCAAGGGAGAGCTATATCTCCGGCGGAGAAAACATACAGCGAGACGCGTTTGCTCCTACATAGCTCCTGCTGACCCCACCCCCCCCCCTCCTTATCTAGAGGCAGAAACGGTCCAAGGGTGCGATACAGCGAGCCCAACAGCCCCACTCACAAATACTCCCGTCGGCATACATGCATATACCCCACCCACCCAATCACACCCCGGCAAATCGAGTCAAAGCCAAGGCCACCTCCATCGACCCCCACAGAACCCCTCTCGTTCACGAACAGGCACGCTTCAGCGACCGCTAGAGCAACAGCTATGTAAGCTAAGGCTTCAGTCACGGTTGTTAAAAGTTACGGCTTCTGCTACCAGATCAGGGACCGAGCCCAGCCACCGCTTGTTAAAGCTACGGCTTCTGCTCTACCAAATCAGGTACCAAGTTCAGCCACCGCTTGTTAAAGCTACGGCTTCTGCTACCAAATCAGGGACCAAGTTCAGCCACCGCTTGTTAAAGCTACGCCGGGTGTTATCGCTTTAGCTACCGATTATTAAGCTACGACGTGAGCCACCGATTCAGCTACCGCTTTATTAAGCCATGGTAAAAGCCGCCGCCCCAGCTACTGGTTTTTAAGGCTACCACTTCAGCTACCACCGCAGCCAACGCTACCACATCAGCCTCATCGCATCGGTCCCCGCTTAGTAAGACACGACGCCAGCTTATAACCGCCTTAGCCAAGGCCATTGAAGCTACGGTTTCAACTGCCAGCTACGGCTTCAGCTACGGCTTCAGCTACCGCTGGTTAAAGCTACCGCTTGGTAAAGCTGCCGCTTTTCGAGCTATCGGTATCGCTTTTTACCTAACGTAGTTTTAAGGCACCGCCTTTTAAGGCACCGCTCTTCAAGTCACCGCTTTTTAAGCCGCCACTTATCGAGCTACCGCTTTTCAAGCTCAAGCCACCACTTCTCAAGCCACCACTTCTCACGCCACCACTTTTCAAGCCACCGCTCTTCAAGCCACCACTTCTCAAGCCGCCACTTTTCAAGCTACCGCATTATTAAGCCAACGCCTTTCAAAGCTCCGACGTTCCAAACTACCACTTCTGCTACCGCCACTACCGCAACCGCAAAGAAGGCTCAGCGGCGGTAGCTTCACCGCTACCCATCTTCCAGCGACTGCCGGTCAAGCATCTGCGCGAGCGCCAGGATAGACCCCGTCTGGTTCAAGAAAGACACATAGTTGTCGTTCTGCCGAAGGCTGTCCTCATCTCCACCCCCGCTCCGCTTACCCCCGCCCCCGCCCCCATCCCCACGTCCACCCCCATTTCTTGTTTTCGACCCCGCCTTAGGCCCCGCCCCGCCACCATTTGCGGCGGAGACACCGTCGCCCTTCCAAGGCAAATACGATGCACCGGCGCCACCTCGCCCCTTTCCGTTGATGCTGGAGCCGGAAACAGGCCCAAAGGCGCTGCTACTTCCACCGCCGCCGCCGCCACCAACACCGCAACCAGAGCCCGCCCCACCCCCCGCGCCGCTTCCAACACCTCCGCCATTTCGATTTCGCTGGTCCGCTTTCTTGCCGCTGCTGATGCTGCTGCTGCTAATGCCACCACCGCCCGGCGGAGCAACAGCAGCGGTAGCGGCCGTTTTCGCTCTCCCCCCCCCCCCCCCGGCACCACCATTGCCTCTCGAAACATTCGTTCCCCCAGAGCCGGCCGGCACGGCTGCAGCCGCTACCGCCACCGCCGCCGCCCTATCAGCCGTCGCTCTCACCACGGCCTTATCCGCTGTCGTTCTCGCGCGACGTTGGCCTTTCCCTTTCCCACCTCCACTGTTGTTGACGCTGCTGCCACCAACACTGCTTGAACTTGCCGTCGTCGCCGTCGCCACTGCTGCCGCTGCTATGCTTGCTGCTGCCGCCGCCGCCGCTGCCGCCGCTGCCGCTGTCGTCGCTGTCCTACCTGGCCCACCCCCTTCACCCCCACCCGACCCGCCGCTGCAGCGCTCTATGGGTGACCGCGCAGCCTGCGACAACTGCGCCTGCTGTTGCTGCTGTTGCTGGTGGTTCCGTGGCACAAGCGGCGACGACCCCCGCCCCCGCCCCCATCCCCACGTCCACCCCCATTTCTTGTTTTCGACCCCGCCTTAGGCCCCGCCCCGCCACCATTTGCGGCGGAGACACCGTCGCCCTTCCAAGGCAAATACGATGCACCGGCGCCACCTCGCCCCTTTCCGTTGATGCTGGAGCCGGAAACAGGCCCAAAGGCGCTGCTACTTCCACCGCCGCCGCCGCCACCAACACCGCAACCAGAGCCCGCCCCACCCCCCGCGCCGCTTCCAACACCTCCGCCATTTCGATTTCGCTGGTCCGCTTTCTTGCCGCTGCTGATGCTGCTGCTGCTAATGCCACCACCGCCCGGCGGAGCAACAGCAGCGGTAGCGGCCGTTTTCGCTCTCCGCTCCGCGAGGGGCTTGCTCTCGCCCCCCCCCCCCGGCACCACCATTGCCTCTCGAAACATTCGTTACCCCAGAGCCGGCCGGCACGGCTGCAGCCGCTACCGCCACCGCCGCCGCCCTATCAGCCGTCGCTCTCACCACGGCCTTATCCGCTGTCGTTCTCGCGCGACGTTGGCCTTTCCCTTTCCCACCTCCACTGTTGTTGACGCTGCTGCCACCAACACTGCTTGAACTTGCCGTCGTCGCCGTCGCCACTGCTGCCGCTGCTATGCTTGCTGCTGCCGCCGCCGCCGCTGCCGCCGCTGCCGCTGTCGTCGCTGTCCTACCTGGCCCACCCCCTTCACCCCCACCCGACCCGCCGCTGCAGCGCTCTATGGGTGACCGCGCAGCCTGCGACAACTGCGCCTGCTGTTGCTGCTGTTGCTGGTGGTTCCGTGGCACAAGCGGCGACGACCTCCCACCATTAGCAAGCGTTGCCCCGGCGGGTCGTCGCGGAGGGGACGGAGCTACCGGAGAAGCGCACGAAGGCGAACCCTCCCCCTTTTGCCGGCCTCCCCCTCCCCCTCCTCCGCCTCCTCCTTTACCAGACCCCGGTCGTCTAGAGCCGGCCTTACCGTTCATCCCACGACGACCACCACCGCTGCCGCCGCTACCCGTTCCACTACCGTCACAGCCGCTGGGACTACCGTCCTGAGGTTGCGATACCCCCACCCCTCCCCCAGCCTCGGTGCCAGCCCTTCTCGGCGTTTCGAGGACCCCGCTTTGGCTCCCGCTGGCGCTCCCGCTGGTGCTTCCGTTGTTGCTGCCACTAATGCTCCCACTAACGCTTCCGCCGCTGCTCGTGCTGCCGCTCATGCTCCCGCCGATGCTCCCGCTAATGCTGCCGCCACCACCGGTTTGCCCGTTGTGCTTGCCCTTGTCCTTGTTGTTCGACGCCCCCTTCCTGTCCGCTCCTCCCCGCTTACCCCCACCGCCGCCGCCGCCACCACCACCGACGCCATTACTCCTAGCGACGGCGTTGGCCAACCCCTTGCCTTTGACACCATTCCCAACCGCGCCATCGCTGGGTCTGCTTGTTCCGTTAGAGGACTGCTCCAAAAGCCCCCCGCCGATGGGAGCAGCCGCGGAGCAGCCTGGGCGTGCGAGGACTTTGGCGGGTGACCCGGACGGGGTGGAGCCGTCCGTGGATGCTGCTGCTGCTGCTGCTGCTGCTGCGGCGGTGTCAGCGGTAGTGGTAGCGGCGGTGGCGTTGGTAGGTGGTAGTGGTGGTGGGGTGGTGGTGGTGGTGGTGGTGGCCTTGCTCCGTTCTTTGGCCTTCTGCTTCTTCTTTTGCTTCTTGCTCTTCTTGCTTGCCTGTGGGTTTCATGGCAAAGAGGCAGCGGAGTGCGGGGTGCGGGGGGGGGGACGCAGTAGTCAGGAGGTGAAAAAAAACAAGCGAGAACAACAAAGTCACAAAACGAGGCCATCCCAACCAATACTGTTACCATCACCAGCACCACCAATCACAATAACAACAACACCCCCAACACCACCGCCAACACCACCACCAACACCACCTCCTACACCACACACCACCCACACCACTAAAACATCGCGGCTCTTCCACCAGCAAACCCACACAACTCTGACAGATCAGATAGATCATTCCCACTTGATCTAGATCTTTCAGTTCATATTGATCCCTCATCTGTATGATCTGTAAGATATGTATGACCCGCATGATATGTATGATCTAGCTCACGTTGCTGGGTAGGAGCCACACAGTATGCATGGTCTAGGGACAGCGTTTCCTGGGTAAGATCTGTACGATATAGACCCTTCCCTACGCGTCCGAACGGAAGGTTACGGTTGAGAGTACGAGATAAAACGCGACGGTTATATACGTAACCGGCTGGGGATGCATGGTACGGTAAAAAAGGCGCACCATGTTTTTTCTGCCTTCTGAGGGTGGTCACTTATCACTTGAGGAGCTCTAGACCTCACCTAAAAGCAGATTTTGGAGGGAAATAAAAGTGCTACCCGACGAACAATCCCATGGCCTATTATAGCTATACAATGAAAAATATTGCACCACAAGAATGAAAGTCTGACGATCTTGGGTTAAGGAGCCTTTAATGGGTCATTCCAAAAATGTTTCAGCCAAAAAATGCTACCTCTATCGTAGCACGCGTCTGGGATACGTAGAGACAATTGGCATGTTTCTCCCGGGTACATTTGTTATAAGTACCTGGGAGGTGTCCCCGGTGATTTGCTTCTTCGTGTCTTCTACGTACTCGTGCGTCTTCCCTTTTTCATCTGAGCGCGTCGGTACCATATACTTTTTATATATATACATCACGAAGGAGCTTCTACATTATGTGTGCTTATCTTTGAACCGATCCCGACCATGAACACGTTAGCGTCTATAGGTGATCTAGATCACGATCTATCTGTAGATGATCTAGATCGTGATCTATATGTAGATGATCTAGATCGTGATCTATCTGTAGATGATCTAGATCGTGATCTATCTGTAGATGATCTAGATCGTGATCTATCTATAGGTCATCTAGATCGTGATCTATCTGTAGATGATCTAGGTCATGATCTATCTGTAGATGATCTAGATCATGATCTATCTATAGATGATCTAGATCGTGATCTATCTATAGGTGATCTAGATCGTGATATATCTATAGATTATCTAGATCATGATCTATCTGTCCGACGTCGTGCAGACCCGCCCTACCGCGATCAGTAGTACGGATACAGTAGTGCTTTCCTCTACAGTGCGGAATCGCTTGGCACACAGATGGGATTCACCGGTGTGGTATACAATGTGCGGAGCAGTGCCGGTTGCCGCCATAGTGCCGGTATAATGGGCAGGCACTATGAATGGAGGGACCACGCCTGTGTAAAAAAAAAAAAAGAAGCTAAAATACAAAAAAAAAAAAAAAAACGGCCGCTCACCCTTGCGTTCGCCTCTTGTTCGGACATGACCTTCCACAGCTCCTCCTGGAACTCGAGGTGGAACCGCTTGCAGTCGCAGTCACGACACACGTCGCACTGAGAGGGGAAGGGACACGCGATGGACGAGGGAACATGGGGACGGGGTAGGGGTGACTACTTGTATGGGGGCGGGGAGGGAAGGGGGGGGTGTACTCGATGTTCATGCATGGCCGTAGTCGTGTGGCCATAGACCCTCGCATCCCTACAATGCCGGGACGGAGCATGTCGGGTTTTCACCGACCAGGCAGGCATTGCTATTAATAGCACCAAGCGCGAAGCGCCGTAAGGTGTTTGGCGAGTCGCATGAAGGGTGAGCTGCATCCTACTAAGAACCACATGTAAGACAGCTTCGAATTCATCGATTTGTTCTCTATTGCGGCCACTTCCAGAGACATATACCACGTATCTAACTATTGGGCGCCTGACCATATACACAACACGTGATACGAGCATTCTTCTTGCGCGGAGATGAGGTTCTCCACCCCGCACAAATGATGTGTCTCTCGACCGCCAGCCGTGGTGACTGCCAAAACAAAAAGTAGTACTGTGGTTGTCTAGGTCACGCAGTGAGAGGCGTGTTTTACAGCGTCGTCGACAACCGACGCCAACCCAGTGTGGAGGAGGGGGGAGGGGGGTGTACTCATGTTGTGCACGGCCGTAGTCATATGACCATAGACCCTCGCATCCCTACAATGCCGGGACGGAGCACGTTGGGTTTTCACCAACCAGGCAGACATTGCTTGCACCAAGCGCGAAGCGCCGTGAGGTATTGGGCGAGTCGCATGGAGGGTGAGCTGCATCCTGCTAAGAACCGCCTCTGAGGCGGACTTGCATATGGACGACAGCTTCAATGAGTTAATTTAATTTCTGGTGTGGCCACTTCCGGAGACAGCAATGGGTTTTACTATGTAACTGCCTCGCGGATGCTTTACCATATTAACACTACGTGATACGACCATTCCCCTTGTGCGGAGCAAAGGTTCTCCACCCCGCACAAATGATCTACTCGACCGCCAGCTTTGGTGACCGCCAAAAAAAAAAAAAAAAAAAAAACGGCACCCTGGTTGTCTAGCTCACGCAGCGAGTGGCGTGTTTTATAGCGTCGTTGCCAACCGACGCCAACCCAACCTATAAATATATCATATATTTATAGGGGGGGGAGGAGGGGGGAGGGGGGGGGGTTTCCTTGCATTGTTTGGGTTTTCTATCCTAAGGGGGGATGGAGGCGGCGGGGAGGGAGGGAGGGAGGGAGGGAGGGGTGGCTCGTTGTATAATTTTGTTGTTATATCCTCCGGCGGGTGGGTAAAAATAAAGCGTACACCCTTTTACACATGATCTAGACTATCTACAGATATATATCATGATCTAGATCATCTACAGATATATCACGATCTAGATCATCTACAGATAGCTCACGATCTAGATAATCTACAGATAACTAATAATCTAGATAATCTACAGACCACGATCTAGATCATCTACCGGTATATCATGATCTAGATCATCTACCGGTATATCATGATCTAGATCATCTACCCATAGATCACGATCTAGATAATCTATTGGTCCTAATCTCCCGTTAATATATTATTGTCCAGGATCTGTACTGTACAGTACGAGAGAGAGAGAGAGAGAGAGAGAGAGAGAGAGAGAGAGAGAGAGCGAGAGAGCGAACGAGCGAACGAGCGAGGGAGGGAGGGAGGGG
>MEHQ01000344.1:298808-351826 GCA_008828725.1 Saccharina japonica
GCGAGGAAGGGGATTTTTCGCTGGGCCTTGACAAGTGTCTATTAAGGCGCCTGATATGTTCCGCGGGCCCAGCGCAGACTTGATCAACTTAGTGTCACTTCATGCCCAGGGGTGGTCGATTTTTTTTTTCGACATCTCACATAATTTTTTGTTCGTTAGGGGGGGGGGGGGGGGGGGTTACTAAAACAAAAAAAATGGAACTAAGGATTTTTTTTTTTTTTTTTTTTTTTTTTTAACCCCCCCCCCCCCCCCCTAACGAACAAAAAATTATGTGAGATGTCGAAAAAAAAAATCGACCACCCCTGGGCATGAAGTGACTAAGTTGATCAAGTCGGTGGGAGAAAATATCAGGCGGCCTTATTAGACACTTGTCAAGCACGAAAACTAGCAAAAACGGAGCAAAAGGGCGAAAAACAGGTCAGGAGTCACGAAAAGTCAATTTCGGGCGTCGGCAGCCGGTATGATAGTCGCACCTTCTGGAGGTCTCCCCCACTAAAACTAGAACATGAGAGTCTCTAGACGGCGGCCCCTGAGACCTGCATTTGCCTTCTACCTGGCATCTTTGGTTGACACTAGGGTTTCGGTTATATATATATAGCAAACGCCATGTTGAAGTCAAAGCTACAGTTGCAGTTGAAGTTGCAGATACAGTTTTAGTTTTCAGATGCAGATTTAGTTGGAAGTCGATTTTTCAGGTACATTCGAAGTCGCAAATCAAAGTTGAAGTTGAACTTTCAGATACAGTTTCCTTTCCATCTTCATTTTCAGTTGCAGATACAGGTGGAAGTTTCAGCTACAGTTGAACTTGAAGTTGCAGTTGCGAACTTAGTTGAAGTTGCAGCTGCGGTTGCTGTAGTGCGCGTACCTCTTCATTGGGGCTGTCCAGGAGAACCACGAGCGGCGGCACCGCTCCGCTGTTCGTCAAAACCTGATCAACAAAACAAACGCCGCAAAAACAGGAAAATACGAGAACAAGAGTCAAAGTAAAACCAAGCAAGGAAAGAGCAGCATATGGGGGAAATGACGCGAACAGGCAAAGCAGGCGAGGAGAAAAAAAAGGGCAAGCAGCCACGCAGAACAAAAGGAAGCGACGGCACCACGAACACATTTTTCGGCGGTATTGCAGCCCAAAAACACACCTTAAACGAAACAAAACCAAAACCAAACCAAACCAATCCGAGGCACCGAAGCCAGTCGAATGAGAAAGAAACGCTACGGGGGGGGATCGTAGCACCCAATATTTATGAGGCCTAAAGAAAAATGACCCATGGAGCCAAATTGAAGTGCAACGCGATCAACAATTACATGGCCTAGGTTTACAGTCCGGTGGCCAACACGCATAGTACAGTATCCCAACGATACGTCATACCTTATAAGGCGCACGCCTTATTGGGCAGTTCCTCAGTTGAGGATATATACTATTATAATAGTCAGTCACAAATGTTTTCACTCAAAAAGTGCTACGTGAATAGTACACATTTTCGTAGTATTATACATAGCACGCATCAAAGCGAAGTTGAAACGAAACTAAAACGAAACGAAGCGAAACGGAACCAACCGAATCGACACAAGAAAAAAAAAAAAAATCGTCCACCCACCCCCCCCCACCCACCCACCCACCTGTGCGTGGTCCGTAGCTCCGGCGGCGATGTTGGTCAACGCCCACAGCGCCTCGACCTGGCGAAAAAAAAAAAGAAAAAAAAGAGAAGGATTTTTAGAAAAGCAAAAACAAAACGACGAAACGGACGAAACCGACGGGGAGGGGTGCTCCAAACCTCGGACAGAAGGTAGTAGACAATTCCCACTTCGTGATCTATAAGCAGTAGACCTTTCAGGGCAGATCTATTCCTGATCCGTATGATCTGTATGATCCGTGTGATCTAGCTTATATTGCCGGGTGGAAGCCGTATAATCTGCACCATCTAGGACATGTTTCCTGGTTGGATCTGTATCTTCTCTGAAATATGTAGACCATAGAGTAGGAATCGATTATCAGCCGGAGGTTGTGTAATACTTTTAACAATACTGATGTTATGATCAGTCCAAGTAATACTTTTTAACAATACTGATGTTCCGGTAACGTTGCGGACTTTTGGCCATGCTCTACTTCCACCAAATGTGCTCAAGGGTATATAGCTGCCATTGCAACCTATATACGGCCTCTTCGTGGCAACAAAAACAAAAAAACACACAAAAAAAACGGTCTGACTCCAATTGGTCGGACAGGTATACGATAGTCAATTGCGCTTTCAGCCACCCCAATCTCCGCTATCCTCCGCCACCCTCGGCTATCAACCTCAACCCTACCTTACTCTACACCTACCCTATACCCTACCCTGTACCCTACCCTACCCTATACCCTACCCTACCCTACCCTACCCTACCCTACCCTACCCTACCCTACCCTACCCTATCCATGCCCCGATACCGCGATGGCCTATAGCTGATCAGGATAAGCCCACCTGCACAGCCGGACGCGTGTCGGCGCCTAGCCAGCCCATTAGGAGCGGCACCCAGTCTCTGTCCAGGGCCTCTCGAATTAGCTCCTCCCTGGTCAGGCGCGCAACATTATTTGTGTGGAAAACGAAAACAGAAACAGAGAAGGGGGCGCATGGAAGGAGGGAGGGAGGGAGGCTATCATCTCAACGCCAGCGAAGCCAACCCCATCATCTCTAACGACAGCCTCCCAACGCTACCCCCTCAACGGCCCGAAATAAAAAAAACGTTTGTATCGTAAAATTCAATCGAAATGATCCTTATATTTCGGTTCAGCGTGGTACCGGGTAATATTTTCTACTGGAAGAGAAGCGGATCGTGGAACAAAAAAAAAAACGTTCCGCAGGTTTCCCTCAACTATGCCGACAATACATTTAACCCCTTAAGAACTGGTCCCACGAATTTGGGGACAAACTACTTGGAATTAGTGTGGGATACATTTTTTCAGTTCTGAATGGGTTAAGATCCAATTTATAGGCACCTTCGAGGCATCACTACACTGCGTACAAGAGTATGCTCGGGGGGGGGAACAAAAAAACTCAAATGGCGCTACGTACAGAGTTCTGCTCTTCAAAATGCCCCACCTGTTGTGCCGAAATAGCTGTGAGGGGAATTGACAAACAGGATTCAAGCGAGGGACGGGTTTTATCAGGCCTGTTTGACCTCCCTTGAACCCCAACTATTACGGGGGAGCATAGTCCGACGCAAGTCGACGAGGGAAGAAAAGTGCTGAAATCTTCTTGCGATAAAAATGCAAGGCAAGAGAGAGAGGAGAAGAGCCTACTTAGTCACCCCAGATATGAGTTACGACTAAAGTGGGAGAGAGAAAAGAAGGGCGAAGATAATAAATGGGATGGACGGAAAAAAAAAGAAAAAGAAAAAAGTAAATACGTACTGTAGGATCAAGTATTGTTACTAAAAATAGGGAAATAAATAGGGCTTTGTGTGTACCGTATATAGGTCCCCTAGTTAATGTAGTCCCTCGTAAAATGTAATAGTTGTCCTATAACCCCTTCGATGGCCCCTTTATAAGGGTTAACGGCGAACTTCAATGGTACCTTGGTGTCAACAACAATCTACGAAGAGCGTGAGAGGTCAGCAGCACGGGTATGCAGGATCAGGTTGCGCCAGTGACTGACGTACGACTCCTTGCGACGCGTCGTACGATAGAGATATAATATGTACAAGGTTCCCCTCCGGGACGTGCCTGGGGGAGTGGCGCAAGGGCGAATCGAAAACCTACTATTAATATCAAAACAACAGCATGCGATATTGTATCATACGCATATCATATTGTATACCTGCCTAAGAAATCCACTTAGTTTTTGTGTGCTTCCTGTCTTATATTATGGGGGTCTGGGTTACGTACAATACAAAAAAAAAAAGTATCCAGAGTCATCGCCAAGGATCGAACTCAAGCCTTCAAGCATAAAATCGTGCATGGTGACCGTTTGCCTATACTTTTAAAGATACAGTTTGTACTACACGATTATTTGTCCCGGCCCGCGTCAGACACACGACAGGTCGCACATACATGATGCAAGCACAGCAGCAAGCAACAACAGAACAGCAGCAGAAGAGAGAGAGAGATGGTGGTGCCTGATGACGGATGCAAGCCTGCTGCGATGAAGCAACCACTAATTAATAGCCACAGCAGTATACGGTGGATCCGCCACAGTCACGTCTGCTGCTTGTGCTTCTAGCCGGGGCTGTGGCGTTGCTTGTGTTCGTTGCATTTTGTGTGATGTATCGTGGTATTCAAAAGCGGTAATTAATTTCCGGTCAGAGTGGGCGTGGCTCTGTTACACACACAGCAGCAGAACAGAAAAGGGTAGATAGATGGTGTGGATTATGGACGGTAGGCTCCGATAGACACAGCTAGCCACAGCACTACAGCAACATCAACAGCAGCAGCGGGTAGAAGAGTGGTGGTGGTGGTGTCGTTTGGTGACGGATTGCTGGCTCCTATGAAAGCAAAACTACTCGTAGCAACAACAGAGCACATCACAGATCTGCCTTCGAGGCGCACAGTGTTGTATCACTCTGCCCGGAAAAGTAACGACAGTCTATATATATTTTTAATGAACAAAAGTTTCTTACATTCCGGGACAGCGGAGAGATTCGTACATGAGCATCGATCTGCAGGTACCATGCTGCGGAAAATCGCAGGCTTCGACAAAAGCAACTCGTCACGGTACAGCACGGATCTGAGGCACGCGCATGCATGATGTAATGGCTGCTGCTGCTGCTGCTGCTGCTGCTGCTGCTGCTGCTGGGCAGCAGGGTTGTAACATTGAGGTTGTACTGTTTGTAACACGCTCTCTGTGGTGCTGCTATTGTTCGTGTGTGCTCCCCGTGCTTTCGGCAAGAAACGCACAAAAAACGCACGACTGAACATAAACAGGGCCTCACGCAGCGAAACCCGGGAAATCGGCTTATCCACTCCCGCGCGAAAAAAAACTTTGAGCGCCCGCCACGCGAGCTACAGTGCTCGGATCGAGCTCAAACCTCGACCAATGTGTCCGGCCGGGCCTCCCGTGTCGGGGTGCTTAGCGTTTTGCCGAAAAGCGCTCGCGCGAAGAGAAAAGTTGCGAAAAGTGCGAAAATTTCACAAACATAACTATACATATACTTCGTACTTCGAAGTACACTCGTAGCACCTTTTGGTCTGAAATAGAGTCAGAATGATCGGCGGGCCTCCATAACCCATTCAGAACTGAAAAAAAAAACATTCCGCACTAATTTCAAGTAGTTTGTTCCCAAATATGTGGGACCAGTTCTTAACCCTTTTAGGACTGCAGTCCCATTTTGGGGACAAACCAGTCTAATTCTAAGTAATTTGTCCCCAAAACGGGACTCCAGTCCTATAAGGGTTAAGGGGTTATATAACCCATAATCGTCGGCCTTTCATTCTTGCGTTGCACATTATTTTTTTTTCGTTTTTATACTCAGGCCGTGGGATCGCTCATATATACCATCGGGTACAACGTACATATTATCGTAGCAATTTTGTTTTTCCCTCCAAAATCAGTTTTTGGTTGAGGAGGTATAAAGATCCTCACGTGACCAACCTCAGAAAAAACACGGCTCACCTCTACCGTCTGTAGCATGCGTCCCGCATTATAACCAACCCCTTCCTGTGGCTGTACTCGTGGACGATTGAAAACATCAAAGTTATCATCGATTTGGTTGCTGACTCGAGGCCTTACAGGGGCTATATAGTTTAATTTTAATTTAATTTTAATTATTTCTCCCCCACAAATAGACACACACTTCCTGAATTCTACAGCCTCAGATTGTGTCCCCCTCATACGGGATGTACATCCTACATGAGGACATATAAAATCCGTAAGTACGCGCGATCGAAATATTACACTCAGCTAGCAAAGATGAGCTTCGACGAAATCCTCGAGCTCACAGCTGTTGTTTTTTTAATAATATATTTTTCTAAATATATATATACTGGTAGCTTTTAAGTATGCCCGTGCCAAAGCTTTGTACCTAAAACAAAAATATATCCGCTCTCTTCTTATGATACGTATATATGTGATACTGGTACGTATATACCGACGGTATCGTTTGCTCATTTGACCTTAAAATCAGCACTTGCCTTAAAAAAACGATACATAAACCAGAGGTAGCTCTTAAACCGTGACCTCCCCCAGACGCATGCTTCGTACGGTAGCCTGCATGCAGGTGCTGCCTTTATCTTCCGAGGGTGGTCGCTTGAGGAGCTCTATACTAATAGTAAGTCAAAAACTGATTTTGGATGAAACTAAAAGTGCTTTCAACCCATTTAGGACTGCAGTCCCGATGTGGGGACAAAACACTTGGAATTAGACAGGAATATGTATTTCTAGACAGCGCAGTTCGAAAAGGGTTAATACCCGATGGACAATGAATGCCATATGCTTTACACTCACTACGGAAGGAATACTATTGCTGTTCAAAACTGGAATTCCGACGAATTTGGGTTAAGGAGCCTTTAATGTGTCATTTCGAAACCGTTTCAGCCAAAAAAAAGGACCTTTATCGTAGCATGCGTCCCCACTACCGCAACCGCCCAACTCGCGTAAACGTTTAGTACCTGTTGGACGAAAGGAGGGACCTCAAGCGCCTTGCGGAGGCCAGCTGCGCACCGGAAGCGTCCCCTTCTTCGGGGTGCCCATTAACGCCTCCGTCTCTCGACTGCAACGCCGATTCCAGCTCCATCGCCTCGGCCCTGAGACGAAGAGAAGGTGTAAGTACAAAGCGTAATTGAGAGTGAAGCTATTCAGGGCTTCTACGTAGTGTACGGTGGCGCCAAAAAAACAGGTTATGGTCTCAGTGAAGCCAGGGTTTCTAGCTTACGGTGGCGTCGAAAAACAAGTATCGTCTCAGTGACGCCAGGGTTTACTAGTTTACGATGGCGTAAAAAAAGAAAAGTATCGTCTTAAGTGAAGCCAGGGTTTCTGGTTTACGATCGCGCCAACAAACAGGTACTGTCTCATAATACTGGAGCCACACAGAGGGGAGGGCGCACATGACACCCCCCAAATCGTATACTAAAACCCCCACCACTCCTATATTTTTTTGGAGACGGCAAACTGTTGTGCCAGATCATACCTGGTAAAGGTTACACGGCTCCCACACGGAAATATGAGCTGCAGATCATACACCTAACCTGTGGGCATCGATGCTCTGACCGGTGTGCGGACTTGTCTGCTCCCCGTATCAACGCACACAGGTGTCGACAGTTACAAAAAACACCCTTTCCACCCGCGAGAGTACCTAGCCTAGTACGAGAGTACCTAATATTACCGGGAACCATAGTAAATGAAACCTACGGTATACCCAAAAACCTATATATTCCAGATTTTTTACTAAGCACATTTGGTCCAGATTACTAGGTCCCCCCGTGATATCGAGAGCAAGGCCTGCTCTTATCGAAACCCCGTGCCCAATTGAGTAAAGGGTACGTAGAATAGATATTAATAGTACCACTCACTCGTACGTATGCCCTACGAAATAAAGACCGTTTTGATGAAATTGTTACTATACAAACGGTCCGTATTTTTCAGGCCAAAAGCGGTAAAAATATAGCAGAGCACATTACGCACCGGACGGCGAAAAACAACAAAAAAAAAAAAAAAAATCACGACGACGAAACAAAACGAAAAAAAAACAGACAAACAAACGAACACAACGCAAATGAACGAACGAACAAGCAAAACAAACAAACCAACAAAACAAACCAAACCAAAACAAAACAAAACCGAATGAAAAAAAAAAAAATAACAACGAAACGGGCAAAAACCAGGGCGATGCCCTCCTCTCGCAGTAGATAAATAACCAGAGCGTTCTATCGCACGCCCTTCCTCCCGAAACCCCCAAACCCCGCATACACACACACAAAATAACGCCTCACTTGAACCGGTCTCGATCCAGCGGGGCCAAGGGCGGAGGCGGGAGCGGCATCGCCTGTTGCCCGTGCCCCTGTGCCTCGTGCAAGCCTCCGTACCCGTCTCCAACACCTCCTCCTCCAGCTGCTGCTGCTGCTCCCGCTACCGTCCCCCGCCCCCCCTTCGAAACGCCTCCCCCTCCTCCTCCTCCAGCTGCTGCTGCTGCTCCCGCTACCGTCCCCCGCCCCCCCTTCGAAACGCCTCCCCCTCCTCCTCCTCCAGCTGCTGCTGCTGCTCCCGCTACCGTCCCCCGCCCCCCCTTCGAAACGCCTCCCCCTCCTCCTCCTCCTGACCCTGCGTAGGCTGAGAGCGGAGGCGTGTCCCCGAGCGTCGCCGACGCCCCCTTCGTCAAAAAGCTTCCGGAGGTGGAGCACCCCATTCCGTCCGAAGGTAGCCGGTAGCCGCAACCGTCGACATCGAGGCCACCACTGCTTCTACCGCTACCGCCGGTTTCTCCCCCGGTCCGGCCGCCGCCGCCCCCCCCTCCTCCAAAACCACCACCGCTGGCTCCGCCGGCGCCGGTACCGGTGACGCCGCTGACACAAGCACTAATAAGAGCATGGCTAGCAGCATCAGCGGCAGCGCTAGCGGCCTCCTCGTCAAGAGCGGCGGCAGCAGCAGCAGCCCTAGAGGCCTTCTCGTTCAGGGCGGCGGCTTTGGCGGCGGCAGCCTTACCGGCGACAGCTTTAGCCGCGATGGCGTTAACCCCGATAGACTTCGCAGAGACAGCCGCGGCGGCGTCCGCGTTAGCCCGCACCGCGGCGGCGGCCTGAGCACCAGCAGCCTGAGCAGCCTGCACAGCGGCAGCAGCCTGAGCGACGCGCGAAGGGTCGCTCCGACTCTTGATCGACGCCGACAAGGAGGGGGCCGCCGCTGAAGCCGCGCCCGCGGGGTGGGGGTGCCCCCCGCAGGTGCAGGGGTGAAGGGCACCCCCCGCGCTCCCACCCCCACCCCCACTCCCGCCCCTTACCTTTACCTGTACCCCCGCGCCTCTTGCGTCCACCCCGGCCCCCGCACCCGCCACGCCTCCTGCTACGCCTCCAGCTGCTGCAGCCGCGGCCGAGGACGATGCAGCGACGGCAGACCAGGTAGACGCCTGCTGCTGCTGCAGAGTGTGGTGTCTCGGCCGCTGCAGATGGAGCGCCGGTTGCCCCGCGAAGGCCGCTACCGTTGCCCTCACCGCGGCCATGCCTCCGTCGCTCCCGACGCCGCTACCGCCGACGCTGCCGCCGGTGCTGATACCGTTCACCCTCGACCCCATCTCCACCCCCGCTCCTGCTCCCGCTTTCTCCGCTACTCCCGCTCCCACTCCCACTCCTCCTTCTCCTGCTGATGCTGCTGCTCCTGCTGCTGCTGTTACCGCCGCTGCTGCAGCTGATGTGTTTGGTCGCCGGCTAGACGAAGCGTCACCGCAGCCCCCCCCACCCGCCGTCGCCATCGTGTTAGCCACAACAGCACCCGAGGACGGTGCACGTCGCGTTCGAGAGGGTCGCTGCTGCTGCTGCTGCTGCTTCTCGCGCACCGATCCTTCCCCCCCACCCCCGCCCCCGCCTCCGCCAAAGTCAATCTCGGCATTGAGCTCCCCGATAGTCACCGGTGCTGATGAGTTACTGCTGCTGGTAACCGGGGGGTATCCCTTGATTCCTGTGTCGCCACCGGTGCCGCCGCTACCGTCGAGATCGACGCTGTTCCCATTACCTCCCCCCGTCATCTCGACCCCGTTTTTGGAAAAGACGCGGTGAGCAGGCAGCGCGCTGATGGTGAGCCCGGCGCTTCGGCAACTCTCCTCCTTGTTGAGAGAATAAAACAGGAGGCGGAGAAGAAGAAAAACGCCCTTCTCTCTCTAGTAAAACCTGTTTCTTCGATGATTTTCACCCCCCGAAAATAACAACAGCAGCAGCAAGCGCAAGGCCAGCACAAGGCAAGGCAAGGCAAGGCAAGACAAAGACGAAGACAAAGACAAAGACGAGTAGACCAGGTACCGAAAAAAATACGAGACGAACGACGACGCTTTGTCGCCGGAGCGGACTCAAGAAACAAAAAACAGAGAGGAGCTCTGTAGTGCTTTTTGCTCGCGTTTGTTTTCAATGCTCCCGGTGCGCCTGTTTCGTCCGCGGGTTCGGATATACCCGCGCTCTCGCCAGTTCCGTGCGCGTTTTTCCCTCGTGCGTGTTCCTGCCACGCGCTGCTGTGGCCCTTTCTCCGTTCGTCGTCCGCTGCTTGGTGGTTGCTTTTGTGAGGTGATTGGAAGCAAAAACCCCAGGAGCAAGCTTTAGTTTGTTCTTCCCTATCCTCTCACGGAGACTTTCTTGTCTCTTTATCTCCCGTGTTTGTCTGCCTTCTTTTCTTCCTTCCTCCCTTCCTTGCGTGCTCCCTTTTGTTGTCTAGAGGGGGACAATGGCCTCCCCTCCCCCTTTTGCGATATAGCCCCTGGCTACTGTCACACGCTACCGATGAAGGGGGTTTCACACGGAAGGGCATAAAGAGGGGTGGGTTGGGCGGCGCCGGGGGGCAGGAAGGGAGTTAGAGTAGGGGTTATGGTGGAGGCGGGGGCGGGGGGGGGGTCAGGGAGGGTTTCGGTGGAGGCCGGTGCGGGGGGGGGGGGTGTACTCTATTCTGGATGGCCGGTCGTATGACCATAGATAGGGGGGGGGTGTACTCATGTCATGTCATGTCATGTCATGTATGGCCGTAGTCGTTTGACCATAGACCCTCGCATCCCTATCGAGACGGGGGGCGGACGGGGTGTACTTCATTTTCATGCATGGCCGTAGTCGTATGACCATAGACCCTCGCATCCCTACAGTGCCGGGACGGGGCATGTCGGGTTTTCACCGACCAGGCCGACAAGCGCGAAGCGCCGTGAGGTGTTGGGCGAGTCGCATGAAGGGTGAGCTGCATATAGCCGTCCCCCGTTCGGTACATTCACCAAAGCCTACGATACAACGGCATTTTTTTTTATTAATTCATACTAATCCAAGATTTTAATTAGTATTCACCTTCGAAGTACCCGATATAGTCCTGAACCAAATAACACCAGTAAAGAAAAACGCCATATATACGAACCGGTGACTGCTCACTCGAGGAGCCTCAAGAAGAGGCCAGGAAATAACGCCTCAGGAGGCCAAAAGCGTGCAAACCCCTATATACCTTGGGATGGGTCTCTCTGGACGAACCGGAAACTGCTCACTTGAGGAGCCTCAAGAAGAAGTCAGGAAATAACGCCTCAGGAGGGCAAAAACGTGCAAATCCCTATATTATACCTAGGGATGGGTCTCTCTGGACGAAACTACACAAGGAGCGTTTAGGCATAAATACTCGGTGGAAACCCATGCTACGATAGAGGTACTGTATAGGTATACCTTTTTTTGGCTGAAACGTCTTCTGAATGACGGGGGAGGGGGGGGGGGTCCTTAATCCCTTAAGAACTGGTCCCACGAATATTTTTGGTACAAACTACTTGGACTCAGTGTGGGGCATTTGTTTCAGTTATGAAGGGTTAACCCCTTAAGAACCGGTCCCACGTGCTTGGGGACAAAATACTTGGAATTAGTGTGGGATTTTGCTTTCAGTTCCAGTGTTGTTTCAACTAAGTTCCTCCGTATTTTTTTATTAGAATGCCCCTATACAAACATACCATAAAATTTTGGAAACCCTTGAAACGCTATAGAAAAAGGGCTCGTGAGAAGAGGACACAGGCCAGACGTCGCGTATCTTCGCAAACCAGAGGCGAACGGTCCTGAGCAACAAGAGGCTGTGCGTACAGGAGGATACTGGAGGAGATGAGCACCTTGTTTGGTTGTGTTGTGTCCCAGGCTGGTAGTTATCAGCGGTCAAATCTTGAGTGTTGTGGCATGTGCACAGGGAACTAGGCAAGCCTATACGAGCATGCGAGCGACAGGCATGAGTCGTGCGAGCGGAGGATACCGAAAAAGCAAGCTTTCTTGGGCCCACGTTGGTCAGGAATATCTCGGGCCACAGAGAACGAACCCCGTGAGACCAAGTATCTGTGGAAAGCTTGAGACCGTGCCTACCCCGTCTCCCTGGCGCTTGCCCTCGTCAGACCGCATGCGTCTCGCGAGCACCACCTGGAAGGTGGGGTCCGCCGCCCCAGAGGCCGGTCTGCAACGGCTTTCGTCGGCAGCTTGAGAGGCACTCAACTGCTCGTTCGACGAAGCTACGAGGACCAAAACACGGGCAGGCGTCACTGGCTTGATGGTCGACACCTCCCTTCGAAGTCTGAATATGTTTCACCACGAGGGGCCTCTGCTATGGCCAGAACTGTGTTCGGCAGAGGTGGGGGGGGGATTGGTTCGGGTGTGCTCCCATCATAGAAAAGCCACCAAAACGATGCAAACCCGAAAACAGCAGTTTCCCGGGTCACATTATCGCTCGTGCGTCAAGGCTCGTCGGCGTGCGGCTCCTGCGTTTTGCTTCACGCGCACCCCGCTGCTCATGGCTACCTGTACATCCTGATAGTACTCGAAGGTGCCCACCGTAGCGTGCAGGCGGCTGACAAACGACGTGAATTTCCAATTACGACGCATTTTAGTTGAAACAACACTGGTTCTGAAAAATCGTCAGAATTTCATTCTTGTGATGCGAAGCACTATTTATTATACCAGGTATTGTATACTTGTAAGCCCACGGGGATTGCTCATCGGGTATGTGCGTACTGTACGTACCTGGTAGCACTTTTATTTTTCCCTCCAAAGGTCAGTTTTTTTGGGTGAGAGGTATAGTCTAGAGCTCTCTTCAAGTGACTACCCTCGAGACAAAACAAACATGGTGCACCTCTACCGTAGCATGAGTCACGAAAAATAAACGGTCAGGGCAGACACACCCCTGATCTGTATGATCTGTGTGATCTAGCTCATGTTGCCGGGTGGGGGCTGTATATATACCAGGTATAGTCTTATGATCTATTAATAGTACGTGTTTCTGGGCTGGATCTGTACTGTGCAGCTCTTGTACTATTTAATAGATGAGGAACTAGCCGTAGTCTTTGATCTCGCACATGTTTCTGGGTGGGATTTGTGCTGTGCAGATCCTGTGTTAGACGAGGAACTAGCCGTACAGGCTATATGATCTGGCACATGTTGCTGGATTGGGTCTGTACGACGCAGATCCTGCACTACATCAGTAGACGAGGAACCAAGGAGTCGCTTTTACGGTAAACCATGTCTGTGTCAGGTGTGGAATGTTTTTGAAGCAAATATTACGGGGGACCGTATTAAATAGGACCAAGTATTGTTAGGAAAAATAGATAAATATATAGGTTTTTGTGTGTCTCGTAGGCCCCTATTCACTATGGCCCCCCGTCAATAGTATTTTATCAACTACTGGTACGAACTACCAGTATGGCCTGTCAATATCACATTCATTGTAGTACCGCACGTATTCACATAGTAGTACTATGCTGTAACTTGGAAGGTGAAATGTATCATAGGGAGGTGAACATGGGTGGGAAGAGCGAACTGGACGGAACAAGGAATCGGGGTCAGCGTTGAGTCGCAGCAGAAGGCCCGGAAGAGCTTGAGCTCGTGCTTCTGCTCGGGCATACGGTTATCTTTCTTGGGCATCGACCGCTCTTTCGAAACCCAGAACGTCAGTACCCCCAACTTTCCACACATCGGGGGGAGATCACGATCTAGACCATCTAGATCTGCATTCTGACAAGCCGCTGTGATATGCTGTTCAGGATCTGTCTCGAGTACAGATCCAACCCAGCAAACATGTCCTATAATAGTACTTCGTACCACTCTGCTCCAAAATATAAGCACCGATTTTAATGAATATTCACGTATAAAAGGTGCTTATATTTCGGAACGGAGTGGTATATATTAATATGAGCTTTGAGGAAAATTCCGATCCCACAGCTTTGTTTTTTCTTATGTTTTTTATTAAAATACTATTCAGATCGTTTGGCTCCCACCCCCGGCCACATCAGCTAGAGCAGGGTATGTCTGCTGCTGCAGTACATATCCAACCCAGAAAGCATGTCCTGTATCACTCAGATTTCACGGCTCCCACCCGGCAACATGAGCTATATCATACAGATCATACAGATCATACAGATCATACAGATCAGGAATATATCTTCCCTGAAGGATCTAGATCATGCAGTGGAAATCGATGATCTGTCCGGTGAGTGCAAGGTTGGGGCATATTCATTATTGTCCCCGAAATAACGTAACCAAATCACGTCCCATCGTTAACTAGTCTAGTCCATAAAACCGAGTCATGTACGTACAGTTCCGTGGCCACGACTTGCAACTTACCACCCATCGGGCAAGAGCACCGACGCTCGCTTGACGATCTAGCTCTTTCAGGGGAGACAGATGCCTGAAACGTATGTATGATCTAGCTCATGTTGTCGGCGTGCGAGCCAGAAAAGGTGCATGGTCTTCAGCGGTGGGACATGTTCCTTGTGTTGAGGGTCTGTACTACTACGGAGGAACCATAGGCATAGGACCAAATATTGGTAGCAAAAATAGGGAAATGTACGTTTTCGTGTGTACAGCATTATCTACAGGAAAACCCCGCATTTGCTCCCCCCGGGCAGCTAGCTATAGCTCCGCTGGCTTGCCACGTTCGGACTTGGAGCATGCGCTACTGCTGTGGCCCCAGCGACCTGCTTATTTTCTTCATTTTTTTGTTCATCCTCCGGAGGATTTGGTAAACATCGACCTGAACCCTCTTCTCTGGGGGACTCGAAAAAGAAAAAGAAAAAAAGAAGTGACGATGACAGCGACGGTCACTATTAAGAGCGTGATCGGGGGACGATACAAATTGGTGTCCGAGCTATACAATAATAAGTCAACTCGTAAAAAAAAAACAAAAAAATAATGATATAAGAGGGGGGGAGGAGTGGTTCAGGCACATGTTCGGACAAATACAGCGCAGGAGACCCAACAAGAATCAGGAAAGCAGTCCCAGGCTGGGATTTCGTATTTTGAGAGATAGGGTCCTTTCTGCACTAAATTCCGAGATAACGGACTCTCGTATTTATTTTTTTCCTCTATAAATATCAGCCTGGCTTTCTTTAATTAGCCTGTTTCTTATTAGGTGTCCTGTACTACTGCTGTACAATGCAACGAGGAGTCGGTCGTATGTACGGCACGGGCACAACACGATCATCGTCCTGCCCGTACGTCTTCTGGGGCCCTCGCGCTGCTCGTTACTTCGGCCTCTTGTGATGGCACTACGTAGACAATTTGGTTGGCGTAACAGACCCTGGGTTTTGGGGGTTGATGGGCATCTGCGCTCGAGCATGTTCACACCCCACTCTACGTTTCAGGGCGAAGACAGACGTGTCCCAACAAGGGGCCGCGGCCGTGGCGCACGTCGAACTTTCTCCACCGCGTGGGGTTCGAGTCGTTGCTATCCCGCGTGACTGCTGTGGGTCTGTCCCTGGTTCAGGGGGGCACCACGGGGAGCTATTCTGTTGTGAGGTACTACGTAGACGATGGCATCCTCGTCGAGGTGCAATGGTGGCCGGACGGACGGACGGACGGCCGGCCGCCGTTACTGCTTGCGTGCGGTACAGCAGTCGCTGGCGTCGGGACCATTTTCGCTTGTCGGGGAGAACGTGGTGTGTCTGATCCCCACCCCTTTTGTCCGCCAGAAAACCCACTAAACTGGGACACACAGCTCGAGGTGTTGGGTTGGATCATTTTGGACACTGAGGCGCTCACGGTCACGTTGCCAGACGGTCGATAACACTAGGCGTCGGGATCATTTTCGCTTGTTGGGGCGAACGTGGTGTGTCTGGTCCACCCCTTGTCCGCCAGAAAAATCAACTAACTGGGACACATAGCTCGAGGTGTTGGGTTGGTGGGTCATTTTTGACACTGAGGCGCTTACGGTCACGTTGCCAGCCGGTCGATAACACTACATAGAGTGGCGGTACTTGTTTTAGTCGCTTTATTTCTCGGCGTCCCCAAAGCAGTACGTAGCCTTTACCGTTGTTCTTGACCCACAAATCCTACCAGATAACAGTTCCAAATATAATACCAGTACGGTTTTCGTGGGGGTCCGCTTGTTTTTGTTTTTAGACAAATTTAATATATACCTGTACGGATTTTGTGGGGGTCCGCATGTTTTTTTTTTGAGATTGTCCAAAACGCGCGGCGAAGCCGCCTCTCAAATCGACCCTTAGCCTGGACTAGGGCTGGGGTTAGGGTTAGGGATAGGGTTGGGTTGGGTCAACGCCTTCAAGCGTGATTTGTTTTTTTTTTCAACGTCCAAAAACACGTAAAACCAGCAAGAAATCATAGCAAGCATATATATATATATATTTGGTACTTTATCTGGTACGAGTTTGTGGGTTAAGGGCCGGTGAAGGCGCCTCTTCCGAAGAAGGGGGTTAAGCTCACCACACTTCCCACATAAACACTACGTGCCGCGTGCCAATTTCACCCATTTCGGACTGCACCCCACCATTGTTGGGACACACCACTCCGAATTTGAGTCAGATTTGGCTTTCTGTACACTGCGATACTAAAAAAAAGGGACGCGTGCTACGATAGAGGCAGAGCACGTTTTCGCCGAAAACGCTTTCTGAATGACGGGGGGGGGGGGGGCTCCTCAACCCTTTCAGAACTGCACTGTCCAAAACTAACTATTCCAGTCAAATTCCAAGTGTTTTGTCCCCACATCGGGACTGGAGTCCTAAAAGGGTCGTATAACCCAAAACAATGTCGGAAATGAATTATTGTGTTGGCACTGTTTTTCGTGTTATACTTGAGGCCATGGGATTCTCCATCGGGTGTACGTATACTGTACTTCGGTAGCGCTTTTGTTTTCATCTGAAAAACAGTTTGTGGTGTGGGTGAGGTGTAGAGAGCCCCTCAAGTCACCAACCACCCCTCAGAAAAAACACGGCGCACCTCTACCGTAGCATGCGTCAAGGCTTATTACCCGTCGCTCCTGTTGCAACAGCAAAGCCAGCCGCTGAAAACCTCTCGGCCGCGGGGGCGTGGTCACACCTTTGACAGTGAATCTTCTAGGGGGACGGGGAGGGTTGGCCGTGCGTGCGGCGTCTAAAGCCGACCCACCTCACGACCCGAACCCTACACAACCCTATGCCTGTGATCAGTGCTTGAATGCTAATGTGGTTTGCAAGACTCTTGGCGTGATTCGGGCGGTTTGGATGCTGCGGTGCCTGAAAAGACTCCTACGTTGAATGGACCGGCTCGGGATACTCTGTGGCTTGGGAAAGACTCTAAAGCTGATTGGTCCGCTTATAATATACGCCTTAGCCAATCAGAGTGCGTAAAATAGCTACCTTTAGGAAGACTCAGTTTCAACGCGTGCCTACTACCACAGACGCGTGAGCATGTTGACCCAACCTGAGACAAGGCGATAATGACTTGGCTTTCCAAGATTTCCAAGCACGCTGGTGTGGCGTGCAGGAGAGTGTTGACCGTTTCACAAGACATCCCCTCTGGCCAAGCGGGCAGCTACAACCATTCGCGTGGTGAGACCTGCAAGTCATGCCGCACGGATGTATGCGCGTTTCGTTCCTAGCGGGGATGTCTCTTAAACGTCCCCCGTTTTTTCGGTAGCTACCGGCAAGAACACCGGCTACTTTGGCTTGTAATCCGACACGTTTTCAGTCGTAGTACTAATAGTATGTACATACGAGCGAATGCGACTCATTCTTGTTAATTTCGACGGAATAGAAAACGAGGGACCCCTTGCGATATTGATGCATATAACAGGTACCTGGCATCTATCTCGTACGCACGACCGCGAATATCTCACTGCGACTGAGCTGCTAAAAATCGAAGCGGAGTACCATCACGCATCGGAGCCATCGAAATCGTTTTTTTTTTCACTGCAGTAGTTGATCGTATCGTATCGGCACAGACAGAGAGAGCATAGAGCGGGGCCCGTCCGCACGCTAGCCAGCGACGAGCCGAAGCATGAAGGGAGAGGGTTCGACTGCGGAGAGGAGTTAGGCGCGAAGTCTGGTGGTGGTAGTGGTAGTGGTGGTGGTGGTCGCGTGCCTCACGCCACGCACTTGTGCATACGATACTTTCTCCCCTGGTTCCTGTCTTCTTTTCTTCTGTGTCGCGTTTCCGTATGTATGAGTACGTGCCTCTTGATGATAGCGAAGAGTCAACAGCCATACAACAACTCCTACGGGGGACCATAAAATAGTAAATAGAATCAAATACCTTGGTATTGTTAGTAAACAGATACGGAGGCATGTTCAACGTACGGTAGGTCCCCTATCTACTATGGTCACCCGTCATAATAACTGCCTACTGCTGCCCCGCTGCCCTCCCATCCACCAACGCACACAAATTGACGACAGTAACAAATATCCTGATGCGCCAGTTCCTATTAACAGCGACATCTATACTATCCTACTCGTATGATACGAGCATACGTATGTATAAGAAGTACGAGAGACAGTACCAAAGGTACATCAAGTCTGTGTATACCTGGTAAACAATGACAAGGAAAGAGGGGGTGGGAGGAAACAAGGCTTTCGAGCTTTCGAACCCACGCGCACCCTACCCGCTATGTACCTGCCCATCTGCCCATCCCATCCCGTGCGTTCAAAGCGAGGGCATCACTGTCCCGACCAGATCAAACTAGAAGCAACAATCGTGATAGTATGCCCTCGGTCCCGAACAAACTGCGGTGATAAAATGCGAACTGTGAACGGGTTCGCTACGACCCAACCTGATACGTGGTGTATTTTATCTGTTTTATTATCACGTGTTAGGGTTCGGTAACGGGCTAGTATCTACTGGCAGTACGGCATCTTCTCCGGCCTGAGAGATGTGCCAGGATTCCAGGATATTGGCAATCTGACAATCTGAGAACGTCTCACAAAAACGCATCATGATACAACGGAAACCCATCGAAACGTGCGCATTGTTTGTACACGAAATAAGAGAAAGAGAACAGCCAATACAGCCAGTACAGCAGCATTCCGTACACGCTTGTATCACCATAGATACGATACATGTTCACATTTTTGGCATTTTTCCTGAGTCAATTTACCACCCCTGACCCCTGACCCTGCCTGCCCAAAACCATTGCTTTTGCGATAAGATACGGCCAACCAAAATCAAAATCAGCGATTTTTTTAGCTATGAATACGAGCATTAACAAGTGACGCCACATCGTGTGAAAACGTGCCTCCTGCTGGGCGCCTCCAGCGGGGGGGCCCTCAGCGGGCGCCTCCGGTGGCCCCCCCTCACCAACCGGGGGGGGGGGGGGGTACTTCATTTTCATGCATGGCCGTAGTCGTACGACCATAGACCCTCGCATCCCTAGAAAGCCGGGACGGAGCATGTCGGGTTTTCACCGACCAGGCAGACATCGCTAGCACCAAGCGCGAAGCGCCGTGAGGTGTTGGGCGAGTCGCATGAAGGGTAAGCTGCATTCTACTAAGAACCGCTTGTGAGGCGGACTTGCATATAGATGGTCGTAGCTTCAATGAGTACGTAGCGCGGGGGGAGGGGGGTCGCGGCGAAGTCCTTCCAAATTCACGCAGCCAGGAAACACTTTCCTATCGTACAGGGGGCGAGAGCTACTGCTACCTACGTACGAAGCCCTATAATTTGTATTTCCAGCTCCCAGCTCAACTTGATGAAGGTCTTACACTCAGCGGCCTCCTGGACAGGCTTTCATAGAGAGGCACAGGCGTGCCCCCCCCCCCCCCCGCTACGTGCCTTACCGCGCCAGCATTCCTACTGCTCGTTGATTTGCATCGATGTTTGCCAACATCAGCGACGGTATACGTACGAGCGGCACCTGGTATACACATGCGATGGTGGTCCTTGATAACGTACTGGGCATGGGTCCTCAGGGTATTTTTATCGTACGAGGCAACGAGGCAACCCGTTAGCTTTCTGTACGTGCTGCAAAAGTATCCAAATGCACATTATTACGCAACACACACTATGGCAGCATAATTTCCCTGAGATTGAACCATCGAACATCGATCACAACAAGCAGGCAGGCACAAAGAGAGTGAAAAAAAAAAAGTCTGACAGAAAACGCAAGAAACAAACAGACGGGACGAGTACTCGTACGAGTACCGGTATCCCCTGTGGTACGTATATAATACGTGTACCCTGAAGTATGGAGCAGGAGTACTACTCGTACTGCTGCTTCTGGATGTACAAGCAGCAGTAGTACCGGCACGTACACTCTGGTATCGCAAGGCTTCTCCAAAAATCTAAATCTCGAGCAGGAGCACCAGCAGTCCCATCGAAGAGAGAGAGATAGAGAGAGAAAGGGAGCGGAGGGAGAGCGTTTCTGGTGAGCTTCCCAAGGGAGGGACAGCGCCGGAGCCAATGAGTGGAGGTTGGACGATGGCCTAAGTCAGGGGAAGGAGGGAAGGGCGCTGTGCTGTCAACATCTGTCGGAGGTGTCGTATCGTGCTTTTACCCCCCAGCTACACTCTCCTCTCAATAGAAGGCAGCATCGGCCGTCGGGTAGTAGTACACGCTCACGGGAAAACGGTTCGCCGAAAGACGGAGATGGGGAGGGCGACGCCCTGGAAGCGAGCTCACGGCAAGATCCGTCGCTCCCACGGTGGCCACCAGGAGCCGTTGCAGGGGAAGCCTCGGGAGCGATGCGACTTCGTCTAGAAGCTCAAGCACAGCAGCGGAAGCGCCTGGGGATGGAAGAGCTGCAGGCAACAGACAAAAGCTCTCAATTGACTTTACCTCCCTTGCCCTATCATAGCTTTTGCCTCTCTTGCTCGGAAAGGTTCGAAGAAACCCGACCGTAAAGAGTGAGGGCTCACCTTTCGTGACGGCACCAGGAAGCTGGGGATAAATCGGAGGAACTTGACGCGCCGGGCCGCAGCCAAAGGTCGGATCGACGCCGCAGTGCGTCCGTCAAACGCTCTCCAACACCCGCACACCTTGTGATCTATCACAGCTTTCGTAAAACAAAAAAATAAGACAGTGAGGGTTTGCATATCTTGCGGAGGCGGGAATCTCCGGGATTAACACTAGTTTTTGAATGTGAGAAGAACCGAAAAAAATCACTCATGTACGGCACACCCTAGCTCACAGCAAGCAAGCGCAACGCCAGTCAGTACAACCCCTTGCACAACGAGACACACCACTCAACGGGAAGTCATGATACCTGACAACGGAAGCAAGCGAGCGCGCATTGGTAGGAAGAGAACCACGCCCGGCGGCGCACCGAGCATCGGAAAGAAAAACCTGCGCTTTGCTTCTGCTCAGCAGCCTGCTGCTGCTGCTGCTGGTGCTGTTTCTGCTTCTGCTGGTGCTTCGGCTCATCATGATGGTGCTCAGGATCCAGGCCCCGCAGGCGCCATTGACGATCGCCCAAGAACGCGCTCTACCCGAGCTTCGAACGCCAGGCGTCGGGTGAGCTTGCCCCCGCCGGAGCCGCCTGCACCCGTCGTCACCGCTGTGGATCCGACCGAGGCGGCGACGTGCCAAGGTACGCATTCTGACCCTCTCGGCGAGGTTGGACGCTCAGGAATTTCATTCACACGTACGTAGATTCATGTTTTAAAACACTTGAAAATAGAGAGAAACCGAACGAAGATCGTAGAGGATTTCGAAAACCACCTACAAAATGTCAATCACACCAATCATATCTGTTTGTTCTCGAGCGCGCCCGAGTCATCGACGCTTACCGGCGGGCGGAGGGGTAGCGGGGGGGCGCGGCGGGGGGGGGGGGTAGATTGTAGATCGGCCAGCTGTGCTCGATGGAGCGTACTGCCTCACCCACCCCCTGGTACACATCTTCGTCCGTGATGTTCTACGAGCTCTGAGAGCTGGACGTGCACAGAAATCATGCTCGCTCACGAAAAAAACACAAAAATGCATTTTTTGAAAACAATGGACAGCGCCGCTGCAGACGTACTACGTACGAGTACGACTGCAGAGGAGGCATAAAAATAAAATCGTTGGTACCTGTAACCCCACTCGTAGTGTACCATATGATAACTGATACCAGTACGTTTAACATGAGTACATGAGTACCCCGCCGACGCCTTACCATCCATCCATCCATCCATACATCCATCCATCCCACACCATGTGTTACGAGTTACGAGTTATGCACGAGTTGAAGTGTACGAATGCTACTCTATCTCCAAGCCGGGCATAGATCCCTGATCCTCTGTGTAAGATACCGCCGTACCAGACACGGCAGCAGCAGCAGCAGCACAGAGCAGATGCCAACATAGGATGCGAGATTTGAGATCTGAGCCTCTCGAGTATCATCGTCGCAATACGACACACTACGTACGCGTACTCGTACACTGCTGCTGTTGTCTTTGCGTACTGCTGGTTGTACATCAGCACGACTGCAGTATGATGCATATCATACCAGGTACCAGGTACACACATAGAGACAGAGAAGGCGTGAAAACGACAGCTGTGAGATTATTACAGTACTACCAGTACAAGTTACGAATACTATTATTTAATACTACTCTCTCTGCAAGTCGGGCATAGATCCCTGATCCTCTGTAAAATATGCCGCCTTGTACCAGACACAGCAGCAGAGCAGCTGCCAACACAGATAGGATGCGAGATCTGAGATCTGAGCCTCCCGAGTACCGGTATCATCGTCGCGATTAAGTCTAAATACGTACGACAAGCCGAGGACAAGCTACTATTAATATTAATATTACCTACATGGGGGATGACCCTCGAAAAAATGACGTAATAACACTTAAACGTACGGCGGGTTGTGTACCAAGTAGCATACCAAGCGGGTGGGCGCATGGCAGTCAGTAAGAGTGCCTTACTGAGGTGTGTGTGTTTTCTTCACATTAAGCCGTTCTTTCTACCCAACTACAGCAGTAGTAGTGCATCAGTACAGTATCAGTAATACGCGACAGATGTTAACCCTTATAGGACTGGAGTCCCGTTTTGGGGACATCATACTTGGAGTTTGACTGCTTTGTCCCCAAAACGGGACTGCAGTCCTAAAAGGATCTGATAATTAAGAATTTGAGGCTGAGGTTTTGGGGTGGACATAAGAATGCGACCTCTTTGTGCTGAAAATGGCGTGGAACACACCCAGACTTACATAATAATTCCAGTCTGGCCAAAAATAAGAGATGTCGCGTACTGTACACCCAGTGTCCTGATTCCTAATCCTGGAGAAATACAAACTATGTGGTCACAAGCTGTGAGACATAGATGTATCCGTTATGTGTGCTTCCCACGCTCTGTTGTACGGTATGACTTGAGCGGTGCTGTACGTGCGTACGTGAAGATTAGGTATTTTGAAGCCTTTAGAAGACCTCTCGAGATTTGTTGCCTGGCTTGTTTAGATGTGTTGCTGTTTTTTCGTGTTTTCGGAGTCCCCCTAATTGCAACACCGCCTTGCAAATAAATTCGCGCAGCACCACTGCTGTCTGAGATTGTTTTTGTTGTGATTGTTCGAGGCTGGCCTTTCGGGCAGGCGTTATTTTTGGAAAAACGATTTCCCATTCATGTACAGAACTGAGTATCAACTCCCGGTACTAGATATCGTACGAGATTCCACTCACAAACACTATATTGTAAAATGGAATATATAGAACAAGCACACGCACAATGGGCAAGTCTGGCGTATCGCGCAGCTTCCAAAGTTGAGTTTTAACCGTTCAATCGGTCGTACTCACAGCTGACAGCTAACGTAGTTTAACCTTTTTATG
This sequence comes from Saccharina japonica, assembly GCA_008828725.1. NCBI lineage: Eukaryota > Phaeophyceae > Laminariales > Laminariaceae > Saccharina > Saccharina japonica. Next base: position 322,413 of record MEHQ01000344.1, read on the forward strand.
AAAATCGCCACAGAAACACGCGGCGGAATTGCGCGACCACCGCTGCCGACGACCTCGAGCCACCCAAAGGCCTGTTTGGGGTTGAGGCTAGGGTTAGTGTTGTTTCGGGTTGGGACGAGGGAGGAGAGGCTACTATTAATAATACCAAGTAGTATGTGACCCCGGATCTGAGTTACAACCGTGGGGAGGGAGCAGGAGAAAGAAGGCCGAAGATAATTAATGGGATGGAAAGAAGGAAAAAGAAAAAACACAAGGCTGTTCACGGGTCGGGTCGAACCTCGCGGGTCAGGTCGGGTCAGGCAATGGTGACGCGACCCGACCCGACCCGACCCGACCCGACCTTTTAACAGTCCATAACAAGCTTGACCGGTGTTATTTTGGTCATATATACGTACTATTTTCTTTTAAAATTACTATAATCTCAAGAAGATCTTCAAGAACCCCTGCCAAAAGGGGTGAACGACCTGTGAGATTTTGTAAGATGTCCTGGCCCGACCCGCGGGTCAGATTGTGACCGGTGAAGGACCCTAAAAAAAACTGGTTGGGGTCGGGTCGGGTCGGGTCGGGTCCGGTCGGGTCGGGTCGGGTCTGGGCCGTCGTGCAACATGGGATTTTGGCCCAAGGTTGTTGTTGTTGTTGTTGTCTTCACATTATACCCGTTCTTTCTACTCAACCACATCAGTACACCCAGTGCCTGTCCTGATTCCCAATCCTAGAGAGATACAAATTCTGTGGTCACAGACTGCGAAACAGAGAAAAACCAAAACAAAATAAACGCAAATTAATGGGTAAAGCAAGTGAGATGCGTAACGTACCGGGTACGAGAACACAGCGACACGAGCCGAACCAAAAAATAAGAACAAAAATAAAAAATAAAAAAACAAATTCTGAAATGAAACAGAATACAAATGACGCAGGGAGACAGAAGCGCCCCTAGACGAAAAGCACACGTGCCCAAGAGGAACCGATAACTGCTGCACGGGCGAGGCAACACGAAAAAAGAGAGAGACACCGTTGAAAGCTATTACGGGGGAACATACTATTAATAGTAGTAACCCGAGGACCAATAGGCTTGGTAAAAATACTGGGATATATAGGTTTTTGTGTATGTGATGGGTCCTGATTATTATGGTCCCCCGTAATATGAAGGGCACCCATCTTTTATTTCTGCACGAGCAAATACGCAAAGAGTTACAGTAGTTCACCGTGCATATGATAAAACATCACACGTGTGATACTGTTAGTATACTATTGGTAAGATAAAAAAACACGCCCTTAGCCCTCGGGCGAATTTCGAAAACAATGTTTCTCGACAAACGCAGAGGGTGTCAACGGCCGAGCGACGAATCGACTATTAAATAGTACAGGGGACCATAGTTAACAGAACCTACGGTACAGACAAAAACCTATGTATTTATATACCTATTTTTACTAACAATATTTAATTGGTCCTGTTTACTATGGTCCCTCGTATATAATATCTTGTAAAAACACACGGGTGTGTGTGTGTGTGTTCTTCACATTAAACCTTCCTTTCTACCCGTCGACATCCAGCACACCCAGTGTCCGTGCCGATTCTTCATCCTAAAAAGGTACCAGTTCTGTGGTCACAAAACTACGACACAGAGATACTACACTCAGTGCAGTAAGCAGAGCAGACAATGCAACGCCATATACGACAGGCAAGACCTACCCTGCTAGCAATCCAGGTGCATGCAAGAGAAAAAAAGAGAAAAAAAAAGAAGAAAGCGAAAAGAAAAAAGAATAAAAAGTAAATATACTGAAGCAAATCAACAATCAAGGGTGATAAGATAACACTCCTCCCCCTCGACAGTAGTAAATAGGACCTACGGCATTCACAAAAACCTATATATTCACGTATTTTCACTAACTTCAATATTTGGTCCTATTTACTTTCATTTCGTTTCATTTCATTTGGTTTTTCATTGGATGTCGCATCTCCTCTGGGAGAAGCACGACACTACTTTTATTTTGCCATGCTTTTGTTTGGTTGCTTGATTGTTGATTTGCTTCAGTATATTTACTTTTTATTATTTTTTCCTTTTCGCTTTTTTTCTTTTTTCGCTTTTTTTTCTCTTGCATGCACCTGGATTGCTAGCAGGGTAGGTCTTGCCTGTCGTACATGGCATTGCATTGTCTGCTCTGCTTACTGCACTTAGCGTAGTATCTCTGTGTCGTAGTTTTGTGACCACAGAACTGGTACCTTTCTAGGATGAAGAATCGGCACGGACACTGGGTGTGCTGGATGCCGACGGGTAGAAAGGAAGGTTTAATGTGAAGAACACACACACACGCTATCGGATGGTCCCCCGTCGTAGAACTACTGTACAGTAACTATAAACTATTTTGGGCTGGTCGATGTTCCTTGCCGGGTTACTTGCCTATTATAGTGGCTTGCGACTTTTTTTGTTAACCCCTTTAGAACTGCACTGTCTTGAAATACATATTTCAGTCTATTTCCAAGTGTTATGTCCCCACATCGGGACTACAGTCCTAAAGGGGTTACGTACGTATGTATGTAGCTCTCAGGAGTTTTTTGGGGGGGTTCGGCCTTGCCTGGTGGTCACGCACGAATAGCTGGTACAAATATACACGGTATATATGTGACCTCCCTTGAGTTCCACAGCTGTCAGATGTTGTTCCCCTCAAACCCGGTAGTTCGCGCGATCGAAGTATCACACTCAGTTAATGGCAAAGATGAGTTTCAACGAAATCCTCGATCTCACTGACGTTAAAAAAAAAAACAATATACGTATAATATGTACACGTGGAACGAACGCCTGGAGCTATATATATTCCCCCTTTTCAGATTGCGACACCCCCCCCGGGACTTCAAGTCAACCACAATAATCCCGAAGGGCATCGCACTTTTTCACTATTTATAAAAATTAAAAAAGCAACAACTATCTCTGACGAGGATTATTACGGGCGTAGAACCCTTATAACCCTATAACCCTAACCCCAAACCCGACCACACTATTAGTGACCTGGAAAATTCCCAGAAGTATCCTGCCGGACGAAATGCTAATACTATAGGCTCTGAGATCGAGGGTTTCGACCAAACTCATGTTTGCAAGCTGTCTGTGATACTTGGATATTATATATATATGGAAAGATGTTGACGAGATTCTTCCCACAAAGCCGACATTTTTTACTGGGCGCGCCGCGGTTTTGGTTCCGGAGGAAAAAAGAAAAACAAAATCGGCTCTGAAATTAATCCCGGGAGATTTTGTTGTTGCGTGGTGTACGGTACCACTTTTTCCCGAAATATATTATGAATAGGCCCGTTTGTACAAATCGTCTTTATATGTAGGAACAGAGTGGTATACACGAGTAACCGTAGCTACAAACACTGCTGTAGGACGTACGCATATTGTACACGTGTATTATATGTGTGTGTTGTCTTCACATTAACCCCGTTCTTTCTACAAACCACATCAGTACACCCAGTGTGTTTCCTGATTCCTAATCCTAGAGAGATACAAATTATGTGGTCACAGACTGTGAAACAGAGAAAAACAAAAACAAAAAACGCAAATTAATGGGCAAGGCAAGTGAGATGCTAACGTACCGGGTACGAGAACACAACGACACGAGCCGAACCGAAAAATAAGAACAAAAAGACAAATAAAAAACTAATTCTGAAACGAAACAGTATACAAATGACGCAGGGAGACAGAAGCGCCCCTAGAAGAAAAAACACACGTGCCCAAGAGAGGAACAGATAACTGCTGCACGGCCGGGGCAACACGAAGGAGAGGAAGACACCGGCATAGGGCGGTTTCAAAAGGAGAAACAAGGCAAAAAAGCAAGAAGACACTAGAAGAGAGGAAAAGAGAAAAATCGTTCTTAAGGCGATGATAATAACAAATTCCCGTCTCTGCTACAAGACCGATACGGGGACCATGTCACACCATCTGCCATCTCCTTCCTGCTTGTCAAAAAGAACGGTGTCAAGAGCCGGTACTACCCCCCCAGTGAGCAAGTCAACAAGAAACAAACAAACAAACAAAATAAAACAAAAAATAGAATCCAGGGGCTAGTCGAACCGATATATGTATATTTTTATCTAAATTAAAAACAACAGCTGATATCGAGGATTTCGTCGAGACTAATCATCTTTGCAAACTGTACAGACTGCCGACTACCTATTATGGCCATTGCTAGGTCTGCATCGTTGTACCGCTTGGGTATACCAGGGTTGGTATACACTTATACCGGTATCGACGATCAATGTTAATTGATCGTTGGTCTGCGGTGAGCATATGCAAGCGCGAGATGCGGGATGGAGTCTTGACGTCTTGACTTGAACCCTATACTCGTATACAAAAACAAAGCACAGTCATGAAGACGTGGAACAGAGCGATGACAGCATGCATTGTCAGTTGTAGCACGACAAAACCCTCGATCTCGCAGCAGTTTTTTTTTTTAATATAAATTTACCTGTTTACGAAACAAGTTGACCAAAAGGGAATATTTTAATATTTTGACTCCACCTGTGTTGTATGTACTCGTGCCAGGTTGTGATATATATACATATACCTGGTATATGTTACATAAAACGTGTCCCAAGTTGCGAGACGAACACGTCTCAAGAGCTCCGTACGTACCAGTAGTGTATACCACTCGTAGCATATATATATTAATAGGTGTTCTATACCTGGTATGTATATACCTGGTATATATTTGCATAACATCATGAGCCGCTTTATATTGCCGGGTATACGTCATTAATTATATACCGTTAGCCATATAATAACTATAATATATATATATATATCCGCCAACGGCCCAGAAAAGCGCGAGGCTTGTCTGAGACCCGGCAGAGCAACGAGATATCAAGCCGGCTCTTGCTCCCTTTTGAAGGAGCCCCGGTTTGTGTTCATTGTTTTTTCCCTCCACATTATAATCAAGTCACAATAGGGGTTAACTCAGCGTTCGCATACTCTACCGGTACCCCCTATGAATGTCATCCTTAACGCATCACCCAGCCAACCAATCATCCCGTACCCCCCGCTAACGATGGGGGGGGGGGCGTAGTCATTTGTTGCTCGTCCTAGCCATTCGACCATTGACCACGCATCCCTTTCGAGAGGGGGGGGGTGTACTGATGTCGTGCACGGCCGTAGTCGTATGACCAAGAGCATTGGGGAGGGGGAGGGGGGGGGGCGTATTTATGTATTGCTTGCCTTAGTCATTGGACCATTGACCACACCCCTTTCGAGACGACGGAGCTGGGGGAGGGGGGGTAGGGCTGTACTCATGTCGTGCACGGCCGTAGTCATACTGACCATAGGCCGTCGCATCCCTACAGTGCCGGGACGGAGCACGTCGGGGGGGCATACTAAAATATTAGGGTGGGGGCGATGCTGTAAGCAAGGGAGGGTGGTATGCACATGGGGGAGGGGGCTGGTTAGAATGTGCCAGCACTATGCTGTGCTCCTTCAAATGGGAGCACGGGTCCTCGCGGCGGTGAAACCACACGCGGCTGGTGGCGAGCAGGCGTTAGTCATTTGACCATTGACCACGCATCCCTTTCGAGGGGGGGGGGGGGGGGGTTGCCTTGCCTTGCCTTGCCTTGCCTTGCCTTGCCTTGCCTTGCCTTGCCTTGCCTTGCCTTGCCTTGCCTTGCCTTGCCTTGCCTTGCCTTGCCTTGCCTTGCCTTGCCTTGCCTTGCCTTGCCTTGCCTTGCCTTGCCTTGCCTTGCCTTGCCTTGCCTTGCCTTGCCTTGCCTTGCCTTGCCTTGCCTTGCCTTGCCTTGCCTTGCCTTGCCTTGCCTTGCCTTGCCTTGCCTTGCCTTGCCTTGCCTTGCCTTGCCTTGCCTTGCCTTGCCTTGCCTTGCCTTGCCTTGCCTTGCCTTGCCTTGCCTTGCCTTGCCTTGCCTTGCCTTGCCTTGCCTTGCCTTGCCTTGCCTTGCCTTGCCTTGCCTTGCCTTGCCTTGCCTTGCCTTGCCTTGCCTTGCCTTGCCTTGCCTTGCCTTGCCTTGCCTTGCCTTGCCTTGCCTTGCCTTGCCTTGCCTTGCCTTGCCTTGCCTTGCCTTGCCTTGCCTTGCCTTGCCTTGCCTTGCCTTGCCTTGCCTTGCCTTGCCTTGCCTTGCCTTGCCTTGCCTTGCCTTGCCTTGCCTTGCCTTGCCTTGCCTTGCCTTGCCTTGCCTTGCCTTGCCTTGCCTTGCCTTGCCTTGCCTTGCCTTGCCTTGCCTTGCCTTGCCTTGCCTTGCCTTGCCTTGCCTTGCCTTGCCTTGCCTTGCCTTGCCTTGCCTTGCCTTGCCTTGCCTTGCCTTGCCTTGCCTTGCCTTGCCTTGCCTTGCCTTGCCTTGCCTTGCCTTGCCTTGCCTTGCCTTGCCTTGCCTTGCCTTGCCTTGCCTTGCCTTGCCTTGCCTTGCCTTGCCTTGCCTTGCCTTGCCTTGCCTTGCCTTGCCTTGCCTTGCCTTGCCTTGCCTTGCCTTGCCTTGCCTTGCCTTGCCTTGCCTTGCCTTGCCTTGCCTTGCCTTGCCTTGCCTTGCCTTGCCTTGCCTTGCCTTGCCTTGCCTTGCCTTGCCTTGCCTTGCCTTGCCTTGCCTTGCCTTGCCTTGCCTTGCCTTGCCTTGCCTTGCCTTGCCTTGCCTTGCCTTGCCTTGCCTTGCCTTGCCTTGCCTTGCCTTGCCTTGCCTTGCCTTGCCTTGCCTTGCCTTGCCTTGCCTTGCCTTGCCTTGCCTTGCCTTGCCTTGCCTTGCCTTGCCTTGCCTTGCCTTGCCTTGCCTTGCCTTGCCTTGCCTTGCCTTGCCTTGCCTTGCCTTGCCTTGCCTTGCCTTGCCTTGCCTTGCCTTGCCTTGCCTTGCCTTGCCTTGCCTTGCCTTGCCTTGCCTTGCCTTGCCTTGCCTTGCCTTGCCTTGCCTTGCCTTGCCTTGCCTTGCCTTGCCTTGCCTTGCCTTGCCTTGCCTTGCCTTGCCTTGCCTTGCCTTGCCTTGCCTTGCCTTGCCTTGCCTTGCCTTGCCTTGCCTTGCCTTGCCTTGCCTTGCCTTGCCTTGCCTTGCCTTGCCTTGCCTTGCCTTGCCTTGCCTTGCCTTGCCTTGCCTTGCCTTGCCTTGCCTTGCCTTGCCTTGCCTTGCCTTGCCTTGCCTTGCCTTGCCTTGCCTTGCCTTGCCTTGCCTTGCCTTGCCTTGCCTTGCCTTGCCTTGCCTTGCCTTGCCTTGCCTTGCCTTGCCTTGCCTTGCCTTGCCTTGCCTTGCCTTGCCTTGCCTTGCCTTGCCTTGCCTTGCCTTGCCTTGCCTTGCCTTGCCTTGCCTTGCCTTGCCTTGCCTTGCCTTGCCTTGCCTTGCCTTGCCTTGCCTTGCCTTGCCTTGCCTTGCCTTGCCTTGCCTTGCCTTGCCTTGCCTTGCCTTGCCTTGCCTTGCCTTGCCTTGCCTTGCCTTGCCTTGCCTTGCCTTGCCTTGCCTTGCCTTGCCTTGCCTTGCCTTGCCTTGCCTTGCCTTGCCTTGCCTTGCCTTGCCTTGCCTTGCCTTGCCTTGCCTTGCCTTGCCTTGCCTTGCCTTGCCTTGCCTTGCCTTGCCTTGCCTTGCCTTGCCTTGCCTTGCCTTGCCTTGCCTTGCCTTGCCTTGCCTTGCCTTGCCTTGCCTTGCCTTGCCTTGCCTTGCCTTGCCTTGCCTTGCCTTGCCTTGCCTTGCCTTGCCTTGCCTTGCCTTGCCTTGCCTTGCCTTGCCTTGCCTTGCCTTGCCTTGCCTTGCCTTGCCTTGCCTTGCCTTGCCTTGCCTTGCCTTGCCTTGCCTTGCCTTGCCTTGCCTTGCCTTGCCTTGCCTTGCCTTGCCTTGCCTTGCCTTGCCTTGCCTTGCCTTGCCTTGCCTTGCCTTGCCTTGCCTTGCCTTGCCTTGCCTTCCCTTGCCTTTGCCTTTGCCTTCCCTTGCCTTGCCTTGCCTCGTCTCATCTTATCCCGTCATATAATGTATTTCCACGTGTTGCCCCACTCACCACGGCCTTGCCTGCCCGTACCACACACTACCTCGCCTTGCCACACACATGCCCGATATTTCTCGTGTTGGACTCGGGGGGGATCGGACGACCCAGATCATGGACCTACACGGCTTGACCCTAACCGACGAAGACCTGGCCCGTGTCGTCTTTGCCTTCCCGCGCATTCACCACCTCGACCTCAGCTTCTGCAAGGTGACAGACAGACGCCTGCTACGATAGAGGTAGCACTTTTTGGCTGATAATGTTTCTGGGTGGAGGGACTGCTTCACCCAAAAATCATCGGAATGCTGCCATTTTTGTGTTGCACTGCTGTGTTTGGTTGTATCGTTAGGCCATAGGGCTGTTCATCGGGTACTCGTATAATAGCACTTGTGGTTTCCTCCAAAGTTAGTTTTTTTGGGTTGGGTACAGAGCTCCTCAAGTGACCACCCTTATAAGGCAAAAACATGAGGCACCTCTGCTGTCTGCTGTAGCATGCGTCGACATATCATCCTTGTTGAATATGGTAGTGCTTTTGTTCATTACAATGCCGCCATGTCCGAAAATTTAAGGGTCGTTCGGACATTGTTGTACGCTGGGTACCCCTGTTTAAGAGCGAGGTGTGGTGCAGGACGAAAACAACTCTCTTATTAATACCTGCCTTCTCTCTCATCCATAGTGGGAAATGTGTAGGTTTAGTGTAGGCGGGTCTAGCCGATTAGGCCTCTCTTAACTGTTGTATTCATACTATTCTCTTATATAGGGTACCTCCTCTTAACCCCTTAACCCATTCAGAACTGAAAAAAATGCCCCACACTAAGTCTAAGTAGTTTTGTCCCAAATTCGTGGGACCAGTTCTTAAGGGGTTAAGAACTGGTTCCCACGTATTTGGGGACAAACTACTTGGAATTAGTGTGGGATAGTTTTTTCAGGTATTAATGGGTCAAGTCGGGGTACCCACTGCTGTACTCGCATAGATACGAATACCCGAACGTATCTTACGTTTCCGTACAGCTTTGCTTTTTTTATTATCGCGAGAAGATTTCAGCACTTTCTTCCCTCGTCGACTCGCGTCGAACTGTGCCGATATGTACCCACGCTACGTACAGCAGTAGGCGCTCTCGGCAATGATTGATGTCATTTGAGAAAAAAAAACTCCACACGTACGTACGAAGACTCGAACCCTCAACCTCAATATATTTGTAGTAACCACTATTTTACGGGGTGGGCTAATGTAGTAAACAAGACCTACGGCGCACACAAAAACCTACCCATTTCCCTATTTTAACTAACAATATTTGGTCCTATTTACTATGGTCTCCCGTAACGGATCACCGGGATTTTTTTTGGAGCGTCATGCCCATACTCTCCGGGTGACAATTCTTCTTGTATGCTGTTTCGTTTTCATGCATGAAATACATAACTCACCACGGGTACTCTCCATTTTTATGTTTCTTGTTTTTTTATTCCTCCGGCGGACGGTTAATCCCTCAAGAACTGCAACCATTTTGTTTAGGACGTACTGCTCGGAATTACTGTAGTGTAGGGTAGTATCTCTGTGTCGTAGTTTTGTGACCACAGAACTGGTACCTTTCTAGGGTGAAGAATCGGCACGGACACTGGGTGTGCTGGATGTCGACGGGTAGAAAGGAAGGTTTAATGTGAAGAACACACAGGGTTTTTTTTTTGTAGTACGGAGGACAATAGTAAATGGAACCAAATTTTGTTAGTAAAAATAGGAAAATATATAGGTTTTTTTCTGTACACTAGGTCCAAATTTTGTTGGTAAAAAGTAGGAAAATATACGTATAGGTTTTTGTCTGTACAGTAGTAGGTCCTATTTACTATGCCCCCCCGAAAAAGTTCAAGGGTTAAAAAGTAAAAAAAAAACACAGCTCACCACACTTCCAAATGTGAAATGCGTGCCGTTGTGCCATGGGGCCAAGTGAACAAATCGCTTCTGTTTTTTTTTTCTGTTCTCGTAAACCTGTTGCGTTGTTGTGCTGTCTTGTGTGTGTTTTTTTGGGTGCAGGGGCTCGGGAACGGGGTCGGCGTTAGCCTGCTCCCCTGCATGAACTCACTTCAAACGCTGGTGAGGCTCTCACAGGCAGTATTTGTTATTAATATATTAATATGGTATAACATTTTATTGATAAACAAACGTCGCGATCTCGCGCCGGGTGCACCGATGCAAGGTCGCCCTGCAAAACCGCCAGGCCGCCAGGGGAAGAAGGGAGGAGGAGAAGGGGGGATTACTTCCCATGGCCTGGGGGTGGAATGTAGATGCGGAGTAGGATGCACGGTTAACAGATATATAGCAGGTACAATATTTTGGTGAAGAGTGGTACGAGTAGTGCGTATCCAATTGAGTATACGCAGGGAAGGAGAGTTGGTTGGATGAGATTGGTGGTATTTTGACGAATTGTGTCAGCTTTTTCATTCTGAATGAAATAATGCCCTGCACATTGTCGGAAGGCAAACAATATAATAGCAAACAAAAGTTCCTTACTAAATAGCAGTGGGCCATGCCGCTGCGAGGGCGCTTTCTGGACCCAAAGCGTTCCGACTATCGGAGCTCCTGGTATATTGCAATTTCCATTTATGTTGTTTCAGTAGTATTTGAAGATTTGAAGTAGATACCAGGCATGGGTTTCGGTGCTGCTTTCAATGAAATGGGAAGGCCGGTGATTGCCGCCGGGGGGTACAGATGTTGGGATAGTATTCGTAATACTTGGGGAGGCGTATCTTAGATACAAACCAGGGGTTTCCAGCGAGGCAAACCAGCCTGCTGTCAGTCTTCTATCGTGCAAAGTAATAAAGCTGCTGTTGTTGTCGTGACCGTTAAGCCTGGTCTTATCTCTGTTATGGGCTTAAACCGGTACGTCTTAAAAGGGGTACGCCCACTGCTACTGTACTCTTATATGAGTCCTTTTAAGAAAAACGATTTTCCCCATCCCAACTTTAGTCCTCGTTTTTAGGCCTATGATAGACGGCTGTTCATCGGGGTTCCTTTTCCACGCCTCGGCCATCGATTCCTACTTTGTGGGATAGTTGAGGGCAGATAGATCCCTGATCTGTATGATCTGTATGTGACAGCACTGCAGCAGTAGAGCATGCAGTAGTGACGGACGCTGCAGCAGAAGAGTGTGCAGTCGCTAGCGCTGGGTAGAGGTTCGGGTAGAGGAACAGCAGAGGGAATGAATATCACAGCACAGGCATCCGAGCATCCAAGATGCCTGTGCTGTGATATATTCATTCCCTCTGTTGGTCCTCTACCCGAACCTCTACTCAGCGCTAGCTACTGTATACTCTTCTGTTTGCAGCACCGTCACTACTGCATGCTCTGCTGCTGCAGTGCTGTCAGGTTATGAGCCTCGTGGTGATGTCGATTCAGAGTCAACGATGTCCTCCCCTTTTCGAAAAGGGTACTCCCCTTTCAATGGGGGAACCCAACCAGTATCACGGTTGGATGACGCTACAGCGGTCTTATCATGTACGGTGGACGTGGGAGACGCAAAGTTCCTTCCAGGTATGGGGATACACCGAAAGGTGCACGCAGGTACCATTATTTTTTCGCAGGAAGCCTACGCCAGGACGATACTGGAAACGTACGGGATGGCTGAAGCACGCCCGGCGCAAACGCCAGCTGAAGCGGGGCCCGTGCAGATTGAAGAGGATGAGATTTTGCCAACAGGGGACACCACGCTATTCAGGTCTGCCACGGGATCTCTTCTTTATTTTAGCAGGTGCACAAGGCCGAATATTGCGCATGCAGTTATGATACTTATTACGCGAAGCATGTCAAAAACAGGTCCGAGAGCGATGATCAAGATGACGAGGGTTTCGAGGTACTTGAAAGGCACGACAATCGGAGTCGTGCCTTTCAAGCATCTCAAGGCCGTCGTCATCCCGATGATCTCTCTCGGACCATGTTTCGACATGCTTCACGTAACCATCATAATTGCATGCGCAATATTCGGCCTTGTGCACCTGCTATTAATATGATATAGAAGAGACCCCATGGCAGACTTGAACAGGGTGGTGTCCTCTGTTGACAAAATCTCATCCGTCAGCCATTCCGTACGTTTCCAGTATCGTCCTGGCGTATGTTTCCTGCGATAAAATAATGGTACCTGCGTGCACATTTCGGTGTATTCCTATACCTAGAAGGAACTTTGTGTCTCCCAGGTCCACCGTACGTGATAGACCGCTGTAGCGTCATCCAACCGCGATACTGGTTGGGTTCCCCATTGAAAGGGGAGTACCCTTTTCGAAAAGGGGAGAACATGGTTGATTATGAATCTACACCACCACGTCGGCTGATCATAACCTGACAGCAATGCAGCAGTAGAGCATGCAGTAGTGACGGCGCTGCAGCAGAAAGAGTATGCAGTAGCTAGCGCTGAGTAGAGGTTTGGGTAGTAGGGGGAAAACAGAGTGAATTCATATATCACAGTACAGGCAGCTTCGACGCCTGTGCCGTACTGCATGCTCTACTGCTGCAGTGATGTCAGGTCATGAGCCCCGTGGTGGTGTCTACCATGTCCTCCCCTTTTCGAAAAGCGTACTTCCCTTTTAATGGGGGAACCCAACCAGTATCACAGTTGTATGACGCTACAGCGGTCTTATCATGTATGGCGGACCTGGGAGACGCGAAGTGAAGTTCCTTCTAGATATGGGAATACACCGAAAGGTGCACACAGGTACCATTATTTTATCGCAGGAAACTTACGCCAGGACGATACTGGAAACGTACGGGATCGCTGACGCACGCCCGACGAAAACGCCAGTTGAAGCGGGGGCCGGTGCAGATTGAAGAGGGTGATATTTTGTCAACAGAGGACACCACCCTATTCAGATCTGCGACGCGATTTCTTCTTTATCTTAGCAGGTGCACGAGGCCGGATATTGCGTATGCAGTTATGGCACTTATTACGCGAAGCATGTCAACACCAGGTCCGAGAGCGATTATGAAGATGAAGAGGGTTTTGAGGTACTTGACAGGCACGACTTCGGATTGTCGTGCCTTTCAAGTTCCTCATAAACCCTCTTCATCTCGATCGTCGCTCTCGGACCATGTTTTGACATGCTCCGCGTAATAAGTATCATAATTGCATGCGCAATATCCGGCCTCGCGCACCTGCTGTTAATGAGATGAAGAAGAGATCCTGTGGTCCACCTGTTTAGGGTGGTGTCCTCTGGTGACCCTCTTCATCTCGATCGTCGCTCTCGGACCATGTTTTGACATGCTCCGCGTAATAAGTATCATAATTGCATGCGCAATATCCGGCCTCGCGCACCTGCTGTTAATGAGATGAAGAAGAGATCCTGTGGTCCACCTGTTTAGGGTGGTGTCCTCTGGTGACAAAATCTCACCCTCTTCAATCTGCACGGGCCCCGCTTCGGCTGGCGTTTGCGTCGGGCGTGCGTCAGCCATCCCGTACGTTTACAGTACCGTCCTGGCGTATGTTTCCTGCGATAAAATAATGGTACCTGCGTGCACCTTCCGGTGTATCCCCATACCTAGAAGCAACTTTGCGTCTCCCAGGTTCACCGTACATGATAGACCGCTGTAGCGTCATCCAACCGTGATTCGGTTTGGGTTCCCCATTGACAGGGGGGTACCCTTTCCGAAAAGGGGAGGACATGATTGACTCTGATAAACTACACCACCACGAGGCTCATGAACTGACAGCACTGTAGCAGTAGTGACGGCGCCGTTGCAGCAGTAGAGCATGCAGTAGCTAGCGCTGAGTAGAGGTTCGGGTAGAGGAAAAACAGAGTGAATTGATATATCACAGTACAGGCAGCTTCGACGCCTGTGCCGTACCGCATGCTCTACTGCTGCAGTGATGTCAGGTTATGAGCCTCGTGGTGATGTCGACTCAGAGTCAACCATGTCCTCCCCTTTTCGAAAAGGGTACCCCCCTTTCAATGGGGGAACCCAACCAGTATCACGGTTGGATGACGCTACAGCGGTCTTGTCATGTACGGTGGACGTGGGAGACGCAAAGTTCCTTCTAGGTATGGGGATACACCGAAAGGTGCACGCAGGTACCATTATTTTATCGCAGGAAACTTACGCCAGGACGATACTGGAAACGCACGGGATGGCTGACGCACGCCCGACGAAAACGCCAGCTGAAACGGGGCCGGTGCAGATTGAAGAGGATGATATTTTGTCAACAGGGAACACCCTATTCAGGTCTGATACGCGATTTCTTCTTTATCTCAGCAGGTGCACAAGGCCAGATATTGCGCATGCAGTCATGATACTTATTACGCGAAGCATGTCAAAACCAGCTCCGAGAGCGACGATCGAAATGAAGAGGGTTTTGAGGTACTTGAAAGGCACGACAATCACCTCAAAACCCTCTTCATCTTGATAATTGCTCTCGGGCCAGGTTTTGACATGCTTCGCGTAATAAGTGTCATCACTGCATGCGCAATATCCGGCCTTGTGCAGCTGCTTAGATAAAGAGGAGATCCCGTTGCAGACCTGAAGAGGGTAGTGTTCTCTGTTGACAAAATTTCATCCTCTTCAATCTGCACGGGATCTCGCTCCAGCTGGCGTTTGCGTCGGGCGTGCATGAGCTATCCCGTACGTTTCCAGTATCGTCCCAAGGCTACTATTAATAGTTATTACTTGAACTCAGGCTTCTATTATAGTTATCACTTGAACTCAGAGTTGGAGGATTTTTTCTTCACACCTCGCACAGATCATCTACAGATCAGATAGATCCTCTACAGATAGATCCTCTAGATGATCTAGTTCCTCACCCGCCGCTGTGAGAGGTTGTGCAGGATCTGCAACATATAGCACAGATCCAACCCCGGAAACATGGTGCTAGGTCATACAGATTATTGTACGAGTCTCACTCGGCAACATGATGAGCCGCATATAGATCAGGAACAGATCAGGAACATATCTATCTCCCTTTGAAATATCTAGATCATCAAGTAGGAATCGATGATTCGTCCGAGAGGCGTGTTTTCGAAAAACAATGTAAGCAAGTTTTAACGTTTGTTTTGTTACCTCCTCCTCCTCCTCCTCCTCCTCTTACCGCCTCCGGCTCTCCCTCAACTCGTCCGTGTGTGTGTGTTTTTTTTGTGTGTGAATCTGTGGATTTGTGGGACATATTATACACAATGTATATATATATGTGGTGTTGAATTTTGGACGTGCTGGGGGTCGTCGGGGTGGGGGGGGGTTGTGTGGGTTTTCCAGAGCTTGAGGGGAGCAGGCGTGTCCGATGCGGCGGTGGGGGGGCTGCACCTGCTGGGGCGCCTCAAGTCGCTGGACCTGAGCCAGAGCTCGTCGGGGGATAGCACAAAGGTCACCGCGGCCAGCCTCAAGGTGGGTGGTGTGTTGGGTGTAAGGAGGGTCGTGGTGGGGTGGTAGGTGGTGGTGGGTGGTGGGTGGTGAGTAAGTGGAGTGAGTTGTGAATTGGTGGGGGGGGGGGGGGGGGGGGGGGGGGGGGGGGGGGGGGGGGGTGTACTCATGTTGTGCACGGCCGTAGTCATATGACCATAGACCCTCGCATCCCTACAATGCCGGGACGGAGCGCGTTGGGTTTTCACCAACCAGGCAGACATTGCTTGCACCAAGCGCGAAACGCCGTGAGGTATTGGGCGAGTCGCATGGAGGGTGAGCTGCATCCTGCTAAGAACCGCCTCTGAGGCGGACTTGCATATGGACGACAGCTTCAATGAGTTAATTTAATTTCTGGTGTGGCCACTTCCGGAGACAGCAATGGGTTTTACTATGTAACTGCCTCGCGGACGCCTTACCATATTAACACTACGTGATACGACCATTCCCCTTGTGCGGAACAAAGGTTCTCCACCCCGCACAAATGATCTACTCGAACCACCAGCNGTACTCATGTTGTGCACGGCCGTAGTCATATGACCATAGACCCTCGCATCCCTACAATGCCGGGACGGAGCGCGTTGGGTTTTCACCAACCAGGCAGACATTGCTTGCACCAAGCGCGAAACGCCGTGAGGTATTGGGCGAGTCGCATGGAGGGTGAGCTGCATCCTGCTAAGAACCGCCTCTGAGGCGGACTTGCATATGGACGACAGCTTCAATGAGTTAATTTAATTTCTGGTGTGGCCACTTCCGGAGACAGCAATGGGTTTTACTATGTAACTGCCTCGCGGACGCCTTACCATATTAACACTACGTGATACGACCATTCCCCTTGTGCGGAACAAAGGTTCTCCACCCCGCACAAATGATCTACTCGACCACCAGCTTTGGTGACCGCCAAAAAAAATGACAAAAAAAAACGGCACCCTGGTTGTCTAGCTCACGCAGCGAGTGGCGTGTTTTACAGCGTCGTTGCCAACCGACGCCAACCCAACCTGGGGGGAGGGATGAGTAGGGGGGGGAGTTTTAGCGTAATACTGCTGCTGCTGCTGGAGTGGTTCAGGAGAGGAACGGGAGGTAAAGGACGGCGGAAGATAAGGGACTGGTGGAAGCTAAAGGCGGGGTAGGCGTGGGGGGGAGAGGGAGAGAGATGGGACGGAATGAGGGAGGGTAGGTACCCTGTGACTGGGTTTGTGAGTTTTTGTAGTTTGAGTGGTAGTTAAATTTCTATACACCAGTGTTGATGCTAACGCTCACCCTAGCGCCGGGGCCAGGCCAACCCCAACCCCAGCTCTAGCCTTTACCCCACGCGTACCCCTGACCCTAGCCCAAACCTGCCTCTGACCCCATGTAAACCCTCGCGCGGCGTTTCGTGTGTTTCTGGCGTGTTTTCCCCGGGGTCTGGGTGGGCAGGAAACACTTTCTCAATCCTATCCCCGGCCCTAACCCCAGGCGCCTGACCACAAGATATTCCACGTGTTTTTGGTGTGTTTCTTTTTTTTTTGCTTGTGTCAGGGTCTCCACGTGTTTTCGGTGTGTTGTTTCAGGGCATCCACGTGTTTTTTCGTTTTTTCGCTTTTTTGTTTTTTTCAGGGTCTCCACGTGTTTTTTACCTAGTTTTGATTTTTCCGGTTTTCGTCGTGTTTTTGGCGTGTTTGTTTTCAACGTTTCGAAGTGTTTTTGGCGTGTTAGTTTTGCTTTCAGGGTATCGACGTGTTTTCGTTGTGTGTTTTCAGGGTCTCCACGTGTGTTTTTAGCGTGTTTTTTTTTCGCTTTTTCAGGCTCTGGAGCTGGTTTTGTCTTCGCCTTGCCTGGAACAAGGGCGCCACTGGTAGGGTTATCGAATACATGACCTAACAACCCCCAACCTACATACCCCCTAACCACAAGGTGTTCCACGTATGTTTGGCGTGTTTGTTTTCTCAGGGCCTGGCCGGGTTGAAACGGCTGGAATGCCTTCGCCTTGCGTGGAACAAGGGTCTCACGGATGAGGTCGTCGAGAAGATCTGCGGGTCGATGAAGTGCCTCAAGGAGCTAGACCTCAGCCTGTGCGGCCAGATCACCTGCAGATCCCTTCAGGTGCGGTACAGTATGGTATGACACTATATGGTATGGAATTATGTGGTATGGAATTGTATGGTACGGAATTATCTGGTACACATGGTATATAATTATATGGTAGGGTATTATGTGGCAAGGAACTACCATGGTACGGAATTATGTGGTATATAATTATATGGTGTGGAGTTTCATGGTACGGAATTATATGATATGGCATTATATGGTACGGAATTATATGGTATGGAACTATGTGGTGCGGAATTTTATGGAATGGAATTATATGGAATTGAATTATATGTTGTGGTTTGGTTTGGTGTGTGGCGTGATATATTCTGTCATGGTAACCCCTCCCCCCCCTATAAATATAAGATATATTTATAGGTGGGGTTGGCGTCGGTTGGCAACGACGCTGTAAAACACGCCACTCGCTGCGTGAGCTAGACAACCAGGGTGCCGTTTTTGTTTTTGTTTTTGTTTTTGGCGGTCACCAAAGCTGGCGGTCGAGTAGATCATTTGTGCAGGGTGAAGAACCTTTGCTCCGCACAAGGGGAATGATCGTGTCACGTAGTGTTAATATGGTAAGGCATCCGCGAGGCAGTTACATAGTAAAACCCATTGCTGTCTCCGGAAGTGGCCACACCAGAAATTAAATTAACTCATTGAAGCTGTCGTCCATATGCAAGTCCGCCTCAGAGGCGGTTCTTAGCAGGATGCAGCTCACCCTCCATGCGACTCGCCCAATACCTCACGGCGCTTCGCGCTTGGTGCAAGCAATGTCTGCCTGGTTGGTGAAAACCCAACGCGCTCCGTCCCGGCATTGTAGGGATGCGAGGGTCTATGGTCATATGACTACGGCCGTGCACAACATGAGTACACCCCCCCCCCCCCCCCATTTATTGGAACGTTAAGCCTTCCAAACAGGTTTGCCCTCTGAAGAATTTCCAAGATTTCCAAGATTTCCTAGATTTCCATAATTTCCTTTTTTGTTTGGAAAACAATATCGGAAATATGAAAAAAAAGCTGCTCGATAAATACCACCCTAAGATCCACCAATCGGTGCGCTGTTTCATGTTCGTGCCTCACCTGAACTGACGCGTCAAGTTGGAAGTCGTGGCTGCTGCGTGTCCAGCGCTGAGGACCCTCGACTTGGGGCATCTTCCGCTCATCACGGTCAGATTCATTGGTGTTGTTGTTGTTGTTGTTGTTGTTGGTGGTGGTGGTGGTGTTGGTGTTGGTGTTGGTGTTGGTGTTGTTGTTGTTGTTGGTGGTGGTGGTGGTGGTGGTGTTGGTGTTGGTGTTGGTGTTGTTGTTGCTGATATTGTTGGTGTTGGCGTTGTTGTTACGTGTTGTTGTTGGTGGTGGTGGCGTTGGCGTTGATGTTGGTGTTGGTGTTGTTGTTGCTGATATTGCTGGTGTTGGTGTTGGCGTTGTTGTTACGTGTTGTTGGTGTGTGTCGTTGTTGGTGTTGGTGTGTTTGTGGGGGTGTTGGTGTTGGCGTTGGTGTTGTTGTGAGTTGTGTGTTGGTGTTGTTGTCGTTGCTACTCGTTGGTGTTGCTGTTGTTGTTGTAGTTGTCGTTGTCCTCACATGAACCCTTTCAACACTAAGCCCAAGTAGTTTTGTCTCCAAAAACGGAGGACCGGTTCTTCAGGGATTAACTGATCGCGAAAAATAATAGTCCAACGTCACAGGACAGGCTCCAAAAAAAGCTCTGGATGGAGTGGAAGAAGGTATCTTGGTGTTGTTGTTGGCGTTATAGCTGCTGTTGGTCTTGTTGGTGGTGGTGGTGATGGTGGTGGTGATGCCGATAGTGGTGGAGGTTGTGGTAATGGCGCCGTTGCCGGTGGTTGCAGGCGTGTATTCTGATGCTGGCTTTTGTCTGCTCGTTTTTTGGTTGGCTCGTTGGTTGGTTCGATTTCGTTGGTCGATTTCATGTTGGCTGTATTAAATAGTTGGCCGTTGTCGCCGGCGAAAAAAGTGGACGCGCGAGGGAGAGAAGAAAGAAAGAAACGGCAGCGGAGGGCAGCCGCAGGAAATGAATCTGTCCCCCTCTTTACGACAGAATCGAGAGGGGGGAGACTTGAATCCTGCACCCCCCGCTCCCCCCCCCTCCTCAGCCTCCCTATTCGGGCTCTACTGCAACTCCCTTTTCCCCCTTTTATATAGGCCCCGAATGTGTTGCATGTTCCCCTAATGTTTCAAGGGTGTGTGTACTTGTAGTAGGGTATATGCCCTGGTGTACTTGGGTACCAAAGCCAGTTGTTTTGGTCATACTTGGGTAGGTATCCGGGTCCCCCCGGTACTCTCGGATAGGTACCCGGGTACCTCCGGTATGCTCGGTTGCGTACCCGGGTACCCCCGATATTCTCGGGTAGGTACCTGGGTACATGCTCGGGTAGGTACGCGGGTACCACCGACATGCTCGGGTAGGTACACGGGTACCCCCTGTATGCTCGGGTAGGCATCCGGGTACCCCCGGCATGCTCGGGTAGGTACCCGGGTACCCTCGGTATGCTCGGGTAGATAACCGGGTACCCCTTGTATGCTCGGGGTAGGTACCCGGATACCCCCGGCATGCTCGGATAGGTACACGAGTACCCCCTGTATGCTCGGGTAGGCATCCGGGTACCCCGGCATGCTCGGGTAGGTACCCGGGTACCCCCGGTATGCTCGGGTAGATACCCCGGTACCCCTTGTATGCTCGGGGTAGGTACCCGGATACCCTCGGCATGCTCGGGTAGGTACACGGGTACCCCCGGCATGATCGGGTAGATACACGGGTACCCCCGGCATGCTCGGGTAGGCATCCTGGTCGGGTAGGCATCCGGGCACCCCCGGCATGCTCGGGTAGGTACCCGGGTACCCCCGGCATGATCGGGTAGATACACGGGTACCCCCGGTATGCTCGGGTAGGTACCCGGGTACCCCCGGTATGCTTGGGTAGGTATCCGGATAACCCCAGTATGGTCGGGTAGGTACCCGGGCACCCTCGGAGTTTGTACCCTGCTAAACACAACCTTGTAATGTACAGATGGCCCCGGGCGTGTGTTGTGTGTTCCTAGCTTAACGATTCGGTTGATCGCCCGGCATTGTAGGGATGCGAGGGTCTATGGTCATACGACTACGGCCGTGCACGGCATGAGTACACACCCGTCGTATAGTGTATATAGTGCCCCCCCCTATGAAATACGTCCATTCCGAAAGAGGTGTGTGGTCAAAGGTCAAATGACTCAAGGCAAGCAACAAATGCGTACGCCCCTCCCCCTCCCCTACGAATACTTCGTTAATAGTGCAGGTATTCATTTTCATGGCATGCGAAGTCGTATGAGGGGGGGGGTACTTCATTTTCATGCGATGGTCGTTAAGTTCATATCGGGATCTCATTAGGGGGCGGGGGGGGCAGGGGGGGTACTCATGCCGTGCACGGCCGTAGTCGTATGACCATAGACCCTCGCATCCCTACAATGCCGGGCGATCAACCGAATCGTTAAGCTAGGAACACACAACACACGCCCGGGGCCATCTGTACATTACAAGGTTGTGTTTAGCAGGGTACAAACTCCGAGGGTGCCCGGGTACCTACCCGACCATACTGGGGTTATCCGGATACCTACCCAAGCATACCGGGGGTACCCGGGTACCTACCCGAGCATACCGGGGGTACCCGTGTATCTACCCGATCATGCCGGGGGTACCCGGGTACCTACCCGAGCATGCCGGGGGTGCCCGGATGCCTACCCGACCAGGATGCCTACCCGAGCATGCCGGGGGTACCCGTGTATCTACCCGATCATGCCGGGGGTACCCGTGTACCTACCCGAGCATGCCGAGGGTATCCGGGTACCTACCCCGAGCATACAAGGGGTACCGGGGTATCTACCCGAGCATACCGGGGGTACCCGGGTACCTACCCGAGCATGCCGGGGTACCCGGATGCCTACCCGAGCATACAGGGGGTACTCGTGTACCTATCCGAGCATGCCGGGGGTATCCGGGTACCTACCCCGAGCATACAAGGGGTACCCGGTTATCTACCCGAGCATACCGAGGGTACCCGGGTACCTACCCGAGCATGCCGGGGGTACCCGGATGCCTACCCGAGCATACAGGGGGTACCCGTGTACCTACCCGAGCATGTCGGTGGTACCCGCGTACCTACCCGAGCATGTACCCAGGTACCTACCCGAGAATATCGGGGGTACCCGGGTACGCAACCGAGCATACCGGAGGTACCCGGGTACCTATCCGAGAGTACCGGGGGGACCCGGATACCTACCCAAGTATGACCAAAACAACTGGCTTTGGTACCCAAGTACACCAGGGCATATACCCTACTACAAGTACACACACCCTTGAAACATTAGGGGAACATGCAACACATTCGGGGCCTATATAAAAGGGGGAAAAGGGAGTTGCAGTAGAGCCCGAATAGGGAGGCTGAGGAGGGGGGGGGAGCGGGGGGTGCAGGATTCAAGTCTCCCCCCTCTCGATTCTGTCGTAAAGAGGGGGACAGATTCATTTCCTGCGGCTGCCCTCCGCTGCCGTTTCTTTCTTTCTTCTCTCCCTCGCGCGTCCACTTTTTTCGCCGGCGACAACGGCCAACTATTTAATACAGCCAACATGAAATCGACCAACGAAATCGAACCAACCAACGAGCCAACCAAAAAACGAGCAGACAAAAGCCAGCATCAGAATACACGCCTGCAACCACCGGCAACGGCGCCATTACCACAACCTCCACCACTATCGGCATCACCACCACCATCACCACCACCACCAACAAGACCAACAGCAGCTATAACGCCAACAACAACACCAAGATACCTTCTTCCACTCCATCCAGAGCTTTTTTTGGAGCCTGTCCTGTGACGTTGGACTATTATTTTTCGCGATCAGTTAATCCCTGAAGAACCGGTCCTCCGTTTTTGGAGACAAAACTACTTGGGCTTAGTGTTGAAAGGGTTCATGTGAGGACAACGACAACTACAACAACAACAGCAACACCAACGAGTAGCAACGACAACAACACCAACACACAACTCACAACAACACCAACGCCAACACCAACACCCCCACAAACACACCAACACCAACAACGACACACACCAACAACACGTAACAACAACGCCAACACCAACACCAACACCGACACCACCAACACCCACACCCACACCAACACCAACATCAACGCCAACACCACCACCACCAACACCACCAACACCAACACCAACACCAACACCAACACCACCACCACCAACACCACCAACACCAACACCAACACCAACACCAACACCAACACCAACACCATCAACACCACCACCAACACCAACAACACCAACAACAACAACAACAACACCAATGAATCTGACCGTGCATGAGCGGAAGGCCCCAAGTCGAGGGTCCCTCAGCGCCTGGAACGCAGCAAGCCACGACTTCCAACTTGACGCGTCAGTTCAGGTGAGGCACGAACATGAAACAGCGCACCGATTGGTGGATCTTAGGGTGGTATTTATCGAGCAGCTTTTTTTTCATATTTCCGATATTGTTTTCCAAACAAAAAAGGAAATTATGGAAATCTAGGAAATCTTGGAAATCTTGGAAATTCTTCAGAGGGCAAACCTGTTTGGAAGGCTTAACGTTCCAATAAATGGGGGGGGGGGGGGGGTGTACTCATGTTGTGCACGGCCGTAGTCATATGACCATAGACCCTCGCATCCCTACAATGCCGGGACGGAGCGCGTTGGGTTTTCACCAACCAGGCAGACATTGCTTGCACCCAGCGCGAAGCGCCGTGAGGTATTGGGCCAGTCGCATGGAGGGTGAGCTGCATCCTGCTAAGAACCGCCTCTGAGGCGGACTTGCATATGGACGACAGCTTCAATGAGTTAATTTAATTTCTGGTGTGGCCACTTCCGGAGACAGCAATGGGTTTTACTATGTAACTGCCTCGCGGACGCCTTACCATATTAACACTACGTGATACGACCATTCCCCTTGTGCGGAACAAAGGTTCTCCACCCCGCACAAATGATCTACTCGACCGCCAGCTTTGGTGACCGCCAAAAAAAAATAAAAAAAAAAAACGGCACCCTGGTTGTCTAGCTCACGCAGCAAGTGGCGTGTGATATATTAGGACAAGCGTCTTGTTTGCAACGCGTGACTGCCCGACCTCCACCTATGAAAATAGTATCTAAATATTTTATAAGGGGGAGGGAGCGAGGTTACCATGACGACTACTAAATCAACGCCATCTCATCCGGCACCAACAGGTTTTACCACAACATATAATTCAATTCCATATAATTCCATTCCATAAAATTCCGCACCACATAGTTCCATACCATATAATTCCGTACCATATAATGCCATATCATATAATTCCGTACCATGAAACTCCACACCATATAATTATATACCACATAATTCCGTACCATGGTAGTTCCTTGCCACATAATACCCTACCATATAATTATATACCATGCGTACCAGATAATTCCGTACCATACAATTCCATACCACATAATTCCATACCATATAGTGTCATACCATACTGTACCGCACCTGAAGGGATCTGCAGGTGATCTGGCCGCACAGGCTGAGGTCTAGCTCCTTGAGGCACTTCATCGACCCGCAGATCTTCTCGACGACCTCATCCGTGAGACCCTTGTTCCACGCAAGGCGAAGGCATTCCAGCCGTTTCAACCCGGCCAGGCCCTGAGAAAACAAACACGCCAAACATACGTGGAACACCTTGTGGTTAGGGGGTATGTAGGTTGGGGGTTGTTAGGTCATGTATTCGATAACCCTACCAGTGGCGCCCTTGTTCCAGGCAAGGCGAAGACAAAACCAGCTCCAGAGCCTGAAAAAGCGAAAAAAAAACACGCTAAAAACACACGTGGAGACACGATCATTCCCCTTGTGCAGAGCAAAGGTTCTTCACCCTGCACAAATGATCTACTCGACCGCCAGCTTTGGTGACCGCCAAAAACAAAAACAAAAACAAAAACGGCACCCTGGTTGTCTAGCTCACGCAGCGAGTGGCGTGTTTTACAGCGTCGTTGCCAACCGACGCCAACCCCACCTATAAATATATCTTATATTTATAGGGGGGGGAGGGGTTACCATGACAGAATATATCACGCCACACACCAAACCAAACCACAACATATAATTCAATTCCATATAATTCCATTCCATAAAATTCCGCACCACATAGTTCCATACCATATAATTCCGTACCATATAATGCCATATCATATAATTCCGTACCAAATAATTCCATACCATGAAACTCCACACCATATAATTATATACCACATAATTCCGTACCATGGTAGTTCCTTGCCACATAATACCCTACCATATAATTATATACCATGCGTACCAGATAATTCCGTACCATACAATTCCATACCACATAATTCCATACCATATAGTGTCATACCATACTGTACCGCACCTGAAGGGATCTGCAGGTGATCTGGCCGCACAGGCTGAGGTCTAGCTCCTTGAGGCACTTCATCGACCCGCAGATCTTCTCGACGACCTCATCCGTGAGACCCTTGTTCCACGCAAGGCGAAGGCATTCCAGCCGTTTCAACCCGGCCAGGCCCTGAGAAAACAAACACGCCAAACATACGTGGAACACCTTGTGGTTAGGGGGTATGTAGGTTGGGGGTTGTTAGGTCATGTATTCGATAACCCCCCCCCCCGCCCTTCTAGCTTCGAGCGAAAAATCGAATTTCTAATTTACGCGGTTCCAAAAAAAAGGTACTGTACCCCTGTGGAGATTGCTGAAGATACCGACAGGCCGGCCTACCTTACCGACCGGGATGCACCAACCCACACAGGTTAACGACGGTTACAAATATCGTGCTGCGCAAGTTCCTACGTACACAGCGACAACCCTGCTGTATGTCTTATTACGCCGCCCCTCCCGCCTCCGTTTCTTTAGGGTCACAACTCTGCTGTATATCTTATCAAGCCGCCCCTCCCGCCTCCGTTTCTTTAGGGTCGCTCTCTGGACTCTTTGCTCCCGCTGAGGCATCTCCGGTTGCTGGACGTGAGGTGCTGCGAGCTGCTGTCTGCTGCACAGGTGGCCGCTTTCAAGGTCGCCCGTCCTCGCACTCGGGTGGACGAGCTGTGGGCGTGGTGGCCGTAGACTGTCGGTCGTGGCTTCAAACGCGAGGCGGCTTATCCCGAGGTGGCTTTTCGACGGAGGTGACTCAACGTGAGGTTGCTTTTTAAGCAACGGACTGTGACTTAACCCATTCGGAACTGAAAAAATGAGCCCACACTTATTCCAAGTAATTTGTCCCCAACACGTGGGACTAGTTCTTAAGGGGTTAAC
Source organism: Saccharina japonica (assembly GCA_008828725.1). Lineage (NCBI taxonomy): Eukaryota > Phaeophyceae > Laminariales > Laminariaceae > Saccharina > Saccharina japonica. Next base: position 348,143 of record MEHQ01000344.1, read on the forward strand.
CCGAGGTGACTTGGCGTGGGGTGGCTTAACGTGACGTGACTTAACTTGAGGCTACTGTTTAAGTACTCGTAGTGGAATGTGACTTGACACGAGGTAACTAAACGTGAGGTGGCTTAGCGTGAGGTGACTTAACTTGAGGTTACCTTTTAAGCAACGGAATGTGACGCATCGCGAGGTGACTAAACGTTAGGTGGCTTAACGTGAGGTGTCTTAGCGTGAGGTTACTGTTTAAGTAATACCGTGTGACTTAACGCGAGGTGGTTTAACGTTAAGCGGCTTAACGTGAGGTGACTTAACGTGAGGTTACTATTTAAGTAGCGGAATGTGACGTAACGTGAGATGACTATACGCTAGGCGGCTTAACGTGAGGAGACTCAACTTGAGGTTACTGTTTAAGTAATACCGTGTGACTTAACGCGAGGTGGCTTAACGTTAGCCGGCTTGACGTGACGTGGCTTTACTTGAGAATACTTTTTAAGTAGCGGAATGTGACGTAACGTGAGGTGACAACGCGTTAGGTGGGTTAACGTGAGGTGTCTTAGCGTGAGGTTACTTTTTAGGTGACGGAATGTGACTTAACGCGAGGTAACAACACGTTAGGCGGCTTATCGTGAGGTTTTTTAGCGTGAAGTTACTTCTTAAGTAGCGGAATGTGAATTAACGTGGGGCGACTAAACTTTTAGCCGGCTTAACGTGACGTGACTTAACTTGAGGTTACTTTTTAAGTAGCGGAATGTGACGTAAGCGTTGGGTAGTTTGGGGTGAGGTGGCTTAGCGTGAGATGGCTTAACGTGGGGCGGCTTACCGTTTGGTTACTTTTTAAGTAACGGAATGTGACTTAAACGTTAGGTGGCTTGACGGGGGTGACTTAACGTGAGGCTGCGCTTGAAGCAACGGAATGTGACTTAGCGTTGCGTAGTTTAACGTTAGGTGGCGTAGCATGATGTGACTTAGCAAGAGGCGGCTAAACGTAAGGTGGCTTAACGCAAGGTGGCTTAAATTGAGTTGGCATAACGTAACGGATTGCGACGTATCGTGACGGAATGTGACTTAACTTGAGGTGACCTAAGGCGACGGAAAGCGGCGTAATGGAAAGCGGCGTAATGGAATGCGGCGTAATTGAATGTGACGCAACGGAATGCGCCGCAACCCGTGACGGAACGTAACGTAACGTAACGTAACTCAACGTAACGGAACGTAACGTGGGGGTGGGCGTAGGATTGCGGGTTTTAAAACTCTGCAGGGTATGTGTGTGTTTTTTGTCTCCTGTTTTTTTATTCCTGTTTGGTAGTTGTGCTTTTTTTAATCGTTTTATGTACGTAACCCTCTGTTTCTTCTCTTGCCTTGTCCCTTTAAATTACCTGTAGTAGTCTTGTTTTTCGTAGTTTTTTGTCATTCGCTAATTTGTTGTTCTATTCGTTACCGGATTTTTCCTCCCTTTGGTGGCTTTTTTACGGATCTCCCTTTTTTTCTGTCCAATAGATTACGCCTTCGTTATGTCTGTAATTTTTATTTCATGTCTGTACTGTTTTCTTTAGACATATTCTCAGTTACGTAAGTTGTTTATCGTTCTATCTCTCTGCCCCGGATGGAGGCCACAAAAGGTGAAAAACACGAAGGGGATAAAGATAAAACAAAAGTATGCATTATACGTAGTTTTACACGGAAAACGAGTATGTATTGAGCGCCCCAAAATGTTGGAGGCGTTTCTTACTAGGAGGAGGGACGGTGCTCCGTCTCAAACGGAATGCGTGGTCATTGCTCAGATGTCTCTTACGGGGGACCATAGTAAAATAGGACCTATGGTACAAACAAAAACCTATACATTTACCCATTTTTACTAACAATATTTGGTCCTATTTACTACTGTCTCCCGTAATAAATCAAGCCACGAATGAGTACCACCCCCCCCCCCCCCCCGCGCCTCATTCTCCTAACCCGCCCGGAATATCTAGGCAACAACATGGAAGCAGGCAGCTGCGAATTTCGACTAGCCGGTGTCCGAAGAGAGTCATAAGAATCAAACACGTCGGCGGCGGGCAGAAAAAAAGAAAAAAAACTACGGGCAGTATCAGAAACCCTATTCGCTCTACAGCATCGAGTCGGCGAGTCTATGGCGCAAAGACAAAGCGCGATGCGAAAACATCAAACAAAAAACTACAATATGGAAACCTCGCTCCTTGAGGGGGGGGGGGGGGGGGGGGGGGGGGGGGGGGGGGGGGGGGGGGGCTCCAATGATGCTACGTTACCGTGTATGCGAACATGTATTTTGGTTCTCTTCGGCCTATATCCAGGGTTTTCGGGTTGGACGAGGGGGGGGCGGGGAGAAATTATCTTCGATCCTGCTGCCGTACCGTGCACCATTAATCGAGTCTTCGCTTTTTTGCTTTGATTGATTGGTTGAAAGGACGGATTGATTCCATGGTGGGTTCGTCGGGCTAACCGAGGTTTCCAGTGCGGCATTTAAGGTGGGGGCGAGGGGGGAACGAGTGTTCTCATTGTCATGCATGGCCGTAGTCGTATGACCATAGGCCCTCGCATCTCTACAACAACGCAGGGACGGAGGGGGAGATAATAATGACAGGGGCGAGGCTCGGCGTTGCGGTTCTTATCGGTTTATTTTTCATTAGTTTTGGACAAGATTTTGTAGCTGTTTTTTTTTGTAGCTGTTTTTGTAGAGTGACGGGGCGTTAATGAATGTACGGAGGGGGGTGAAAGTGGGGACACTATTAACATTTTATCGACACAGGTGTCGTGGTATGTTTTTTTGTATGTATTTGGACGCGTGCTACGGTAGAGGTAGCACTTTTTGGCTGAATCGTTTTCTGAACGATCGGGCTCCTTAACCCAAGTTCGTCGGACTTTCACGTTTGTGACGAAATATGTTTCAGAGTACACTTCGGTCATGAGATTTCTCATCCGGTAGGACTTATATTTTCCTCCAAAATCACTTTTTTGGTGAGGTACGACGCTCCTTAAGTGAGGAGCTCGGAAAAAACATGGTGCACCTCTATTGTAGCATGCGTCTTTGTTTGTATTGTGAAAAAAAACGAAGCCTCATCCGGTGGTGGTTTTTGAGGGAAAGGGGGAGAGGTGTACCCAAGGGCATGCATGGCCGTAGTCGTATGACCATAGACCCTCGCATCCCCGCCGTACAGAGCCGGAGCACGTAGGGTTTTCCCCGACCAGGCAGGCGTTGCTTGCTTGCACCACGCGCGAAGCGCCATGAGGCGATGGACGAGTCTTATGAAGGGCGACCTGAATTCGGCAAAGACAGTAAGAACCGCTTGTGAGTCGAGTTTCGGCAACTTGTTCGTATTTTGTTGCACAATGGATGACAGCGTATAAAAATGAATGGGGCGGGGGGGGGGGGGGGGCCCCCCCCCCCCCCCCCCCCCCCTCCAAGAGCGAAGGGTTTCCATATTGTAGTTTTTTGTTTGTGTTTCGCATCGCGACTTGTCTTGCGCCATAGACCCTCGCCGACTCGATGCTGAGAGCGAAGGGTTTCGATACTGCTGTAGTTTTTTTTCTTTGTTTTCTGCGCCGCGACGTGTCTTGCTCCATGGACTCTCTCGCCGACCCGGCTGTCGAAATTCCGCAGCTGCCTGCTTCCATGGTGGTTGGCCTAGATTCCGGGGGGGTTAAGGAAATGGAGGCGTGGCGTAGGGCGGGGGGGGGGGGGGG
>MEHQ01003358.1:0-11833 GCA_008828725.1 Saccharina japonica
GGACATTATATGGAGAGGGGGTTGTCGTTCGATGCTTCCTCGGAAGTCAACGGGGAGGAGGTTGAAGGTGTAGGGCTTATTGAAGACACCTAGTTTTCGTAGTATGGGCGGTTGCAAATCACCGTTTTAGGTGTGGACTTATTGGGGCCTGGGTGAATAAAATATGTGAGATTTCATCATGTTGGCACAGCAGCAGTAATTTTCACTAATGATATCGCTACACATTGTCGGGTGGGGTCAGGAGTACGCTGGGCTGGGTAATTGATCGATATTTTACCCCTATAGCTAAGTAGGTCATACCCTCACATTTGACGTCGTCGAGGACACGGGTTCGAATCTCACTTCGAAAGTTTCTTTTACAGAAACGCTTGAGCGTGCGTCCCTAAAAAATACGTCTCCTTGGTTCCCCAGCTATCGAAACGAAGCGGGTAGGTCAACGTACGGCCGTATACGGTACCGACGTCCCAAAGATTCCACCGTTCAGAAGGGGGGAGAGTGTTCTAAGGATTACCCTGGGCTGGGTAGTTAATCGATATTTTACCCCTATAGCTCAGTAGGTAATACCCTCACAAGATACTATTAATATACCATGTACAATATCCCTACCAGTAAGTTCCAAATATCGAATAATGGATGGAAGACGGACAGAAGTGACATACCCATAGATCCCCTTGTCCCCCATTGCGCGTGCTTGCATGGTTTTGATGGGTCACTTAGACTTAGTGCTCTGTCCAATATTCTTCTCCCTCATTCGCAAAATTAATTAATTATTATTCCACACATACACACTCACAATAACAATTATAATATACCAGGTACAACACTACTATACATGAACATTAGTATATCATATGTGATACGCCATACGTGCAATTATTATATTGGCCCTCCGTAAATAGGGCACAAACAAGACCACGACAAGCTTTTTCGAATCAAGAGCTACAAGCCTTTTTGTTAATATGAAAGCGTTTATTATATATTTAGGACCAGTCTCAGGTACATCTGATTGTCTCTGGCCTCATCCGTGAAGCCTATATCGTTTGTAACTGTACACTGTATGCTACAACTTTTTTCCCCACAAATTCCAAATAAAGTTTCCGCGCAATGTTCAGGATTCCCGTATTTTACTCAAGGAAGTACTAAGTGTTGCCGATATAACTGGTACCTCTCTAGGATAAAGAATCGGCACGGACACTGGGTCTGATGTCTGGTGGATGTCGACGGATAGAAAGGGCGGTTTAATGTGGAGAACAGTGGTGGTATAATATCGTCATGTATGTACCAACCACAACCAGGCGCTGCATATATATATACTTTGACGGAGGGTGGTGATATTGGGGTGAGTTGCGAACACGTTAAAAACAAGTTTTTTATTTTCGTTACGCGTACTCCTCTTTTTTTCATTTTTCCTCGTGCGATGTGTGCGTCAGTTAATATGTTTACAGCAGTGTGATGTGTCTCGTACTGCTTTCGATTTGGTATTGATATTGCACATTTTTCCTGACGCGGTACTCTTCCACCCGAAGAGTGTTTTTTAGCCTGTCCTCTGCGACCACCTCGGACTAGATTTTCGGCGATGAGTCTATGTGATAACAACAACAAACAACGTGCGTACTGGCCCTTCCCTTCGTGTGTGTTTCGGTATAATAGTCGAGAGTCTCCCCCCTGTGATCGCCTGTTTGTTGTTGTAGTGCGGGGTCTGAAACGATTCCGGTCAAGGCTCCGCGGTCGTTTGGCGGTCGTCCAGCCAGGTCAAACCGCTGTGTATTACCCAGACGACATGTCAACGTCTGTGTCCATACGTATAGCTTGCGTAGTAAATACATTACATTCCGACGCGAGTCGACGAGGAGAGAAGAAAGGGCTGAATTGATTATTGCCGAGATAAAATGCAGGTAGGTACCGTTGTGGGTATAGGGGAGAGGAGATCCTGCTATGTGTATATATACTATTAATAGGGAATAAGAGAGGCGCCCCCGCCCCCACGGCGGTAGGGCCAGAAGCGTGAGCGGCTCGTATAAAAAAAAATAACTCAATAGGAAGGACACCATTCATTTCCGCTGTTTTATTTTTTCGGGTGCTTATGAGTGATGAACGTTGAAGCTCATGCTCACACATTGTTGTCAGATGTCAAGAATACTTACGATTATTTGGGCAAAAATATCAAAGGAATGCTTGTTTCTGTCTCAAGGCGGGATAATCGTCATAATGTAGCAGTTGCAAACAAGGGCATTATATGGAAAGGGGGTTGTCGTTCGATGCTTCCTCGGAAGTCAACGGGGAGGAGGTTGAAGGTGTAGGGCTAATTGAAGACACCTAGTTTCGTAGTATCGGCGGTGGCAAATCACCGTTTTAGGTGTGGACTTATTGGGGCCTGGGTGAATGAAATATGTGAGATTTCATCATGTTGGCACAGCAGCAGTAATTTTCACTATTAATACTAATATCGCTACACATTGTCGGGTGGGGTTAGGATTACGCTGGGCTGGGTAATTGATCGATATTTTACCCCTATAGCTAAGTAGGTAATACCCTCACATTTGACGTCGTCGAGGACACGGGTTCGAATCTCACTTCGAAGGTTTCTTTTACAGAAACGCTTGAGCGTGCGTCCCTAAAAAACACGTCTCCCTGGTTCCCCAGCTATCGAAACGAAGCGGGTAGGTCAACGTACGGCCGTATACGGTACCGACGTCCCAAAGATTCCGCCGTTCAGAGGGGGGGAGAGTGTTATAAAGATTACCCTGGGCTGGGTAGTTAATCGATATTTTACCCCTTTAGCTCAGTAGGTAATACCCTCACAAAATACTATGAATATACCATGTACAATACCCCTACCAAAAAGTCCCAAATATCGAATAATGGATGGAAGACGAACAGAAGTGACATACCCATAGACCCCCTTGTCCCCCGTTGCGCGTGCTTGCATGGTTTTGGTGGGTCACTTAGATTTAGTCTTCTGTCCAATTTATCATAGCAACTTAGAGTGGAGCAAATGAAAACAAAAATAATCCAGTTTTTTCTCCCACACACGCATTCAAAACGCACGCTTCTCCCTACGCCGGCATGCCCGGCACCGTCTTCTTACGTCGCAGGTTGGCATACTGTAGTACAACTCATACGTGCGCCGTGCTTGTCTTCGTGATTCGCGGCTGCTCTACGTACGAGTATCGCAGCAGTGCGGTTGCTACTTTTAATCTTTGCTGAGATTGCACCGTTCATCCTCGCTCTGGTCGTGCTCGTATCATATGATACGTACGTCGCCTGTCACCGTGCACGACGAAAGCACCACTGCTTTAGAAACGGGCGGGGTCTCTGAAGGCCCCTAAACAACATCCCCTCCTCCTCTGCTCGTGTCCAAAGCCGTCCCGAACTCGTCCAACCTGCAAATATGAGGCGTGCTACCATAGGGGGGGTATCCCAATTTCCACAACCACGTTTACGCCACTCGGGCGAGTGACTCTGTAACTCACTGAAAATTAGAAATTAAATTGAACTGTGGCCGCAGAGTAACAAACAAAACCATGGTGGTGCGTTTCGCGAAAAAAAAAAAATGCTAAAAAGCTTGACATCGCAACGAAAAATAAAATGTAGTCACTCGGCCGAGTGGCTCTGGTCGGTTGAAAATATCGGACTTGAAGGCGACCCCCCTTTCGTAGCACCAGTCATATCCGGAGATCACCGTAAGGATCTCCCATGCAAGTATCACTAAATCCCCCTGTCATAAGATCTCCGTCTCTTATCGTACAAACTGTGTCGTGGGGTCTGGATGCTCCAACAACCTGGCGTCTCCTCGACGTTACACAGACAAGAAAGGAAAGTGCCACAGGCTCAAGCAGAACCTGAGCCCGTACTCATACTCGTACGAGTACGTATATACGACAGAGATACGTAGTTGATACCTGGTTCGTACATACCAGACAACACATACGAGTACATGCGTCAAGTACTCGTATTCGTACGCTTATACGACAGGGATACTTGGTTTATATACCAGGTGCGTATCATACAAGAAAAAAATCACAAATTTTCAAGTTTGACGTTTAACATATCGATCGACAAACCCAACGACTGCGTCATGGACTCTGAACGCGTCGCCCTGGTTAGGACCTCCGACCCACCTTAGTGTCACAGTCCACACACCTTGGTCGATGATATGTGGAGGGCGCCGATCAGGCGTCTAGTGAAAACACATTTGGCTGATGATGAGTTCAAAACAGAATGCCAAAACTCTCCGATCGCAAGAAAGATCATTTTTGAAGGTTTTTGGACGAAGGCCGTCGGACGCCGCAAGCAACCGCTCGCCCCCTAGACTACGAATCGTAATGATACCTTCGAAGCCGCTATGTTATATTTGCTGGCCTTGCCCGGTACGAAGTTAGTTAGTCGTGGACTGAGTCTATATCGAGATCGAAAGTCAACCGTCGCATGCAGAATATATGTTCTATTTGTGGTTGATTTGAAAAAATTGGGCATCAAAGCAAACTCTTGTTTTTTTTCCCCATCAGCGCTACTCTAAGTTGCTACGATAAAGTGCGCATCAAAGATTACTTATTAAAGTATTGTTTTTTGGGCATCAGACGAACTATATATAATAGATAGATACTTGGTTGTACTGAGATGCAGCTGTTTTTACCTAGAAAGATTGCGCCCACTACCGGGAACAAATGGGATTGCGATCCGCGCGAGGTTCTTCTCTCCGTAGTCGTCGGTGATGAGGCCTTGGAGGATACCCTCCGATGTGCCATCCAGAAGAGCTCCCCCCAACTATGAGTATCGTGCGAGGCGTACTGAGGGAGGTGCAGTCCTGTAGACGATGTTTCACCTCGGGATTATGAGATCGTCGAAGCAGTGGTCCGAGGCTCCGCTATCGACTACAGTAGTAACAACATTGACGTTCACGTGCGGTTTGCTCTCAATCTAGGCTGGTCCTGACGCCACCAGGGCCGCACCGTAGAGCGGTTCACCCTTGCCGCCCGTTCCCCTATAGATGCAGGGAAAACCCGGCTTTTCCTGACCCCCGAAAGAGATAGCGGGCTTGGCATGTTCTTCAAATGGTCGAGGACGTGATGATGACAGTGGACCGAACGGCCAGGTCGACGCCTTGTGGCTTTGCTCCACTCAATAGTGAAACGATTACTCACTCGGGCGGCGCCTGTACTGCAGTTCCCAGATTGCTTGTAGGTTTCGCGATAAGCGCTGACGCCTCAGAAGCAGGCACAGAAGCATTCCCCGTCCAGCAGAGAGGTTGAAGACCTAGTGACCTTCACATACTTCAGTCACCGTTCCAACGACAGTCAGCACCGCTACTCTTCGACGCTCAAATAGTTGTATACGGTTGCACTTACAATCCAGCATTGAAGACTCAATAATTGTGGACGACATTTCACTTGCGCAACAGGACGTGCGGCACTACGATACGAGTACCTACACTCAATGAAGGATTATCGAACACGTCAACACGCTGGGATATCGTCTTCACAGTCCTACGACTTTACCATGCAAATCAAGTCAGGTAGGCTCCTACACGTCGTGCCGGATGATGGAGTAATATGATGTTGTGGATCTCTCGTGGAGAAACACACAGGTGGCTGATGGCACCTAGTGGCCGTGAGATTGACTTGTGTTGTTGAATAGAAGAGAAGAGAAGAGATGGTTTAAAAGATGGCGCTGATGCGTATAATCTAACACCGGACATTATGTCACGCATGTTTGCGTTTGAGCATCAGCAAGAGACAGCTGCACAGTCCCTCGCACCCATTTGAAGGGACGTACTAGACAACCCCAAGCTGCAAGCAGCACTGCCTCCCAGACCATGTCAGATTTCCGCCGACAAACTGGACAACTTAGAACCAGTACGCAAGTACGCAACGATCGAGAGTTTTTTAGTGTGAACTCGATTTTCGTCAGGGCGACAAACGTGTTCATGCCAATCGATCCGAAACAATATAATATATCAGGTGCAACAGATACTCGGATACAAAAGGACTCGAATGACACCGTATCGGCCTCAGGGAAATTCAGCATCAGAGCGCGTAAATTCCGCCATGCACAACATGTTGGCCGTGGATAACGCGACCTACCAAAGCAACTGAGCATCTATGTCACCGTCCATCCAATCAGCTCACAACACTAAAACAAAAGGACTCGAACGACTCCGTATCGGCCTCAGGGTAATCAGCATCATAACGCATAAATTCCACCAAGCACACGTGCGTAACGCGATGTACTAAAGCAACTGAGCATCTCTGTCACCGTCCATCCAATCAGCTCACAACACTATGTTTAGCGCAACGATGCATGAGGCGCCGTTTTCTTACTGCTCGGTGCAGTAGATAACCTCGATTCCAGTCGATATAATCATCCGCATTCCTCACGTAGAAAGAACACCAGACACCGAAGACTTTTCGCAACAAACACGCGAGGTGATTTGCCAATCACTTTTGAGCTCGCACGGCGAAACTTAACCGAGCGTGCAGACTAACAGGCAGAAAATGACCGCAAACTTAACCCTTCCCCCGTGTTTCAGCCTGGACAGGAAGATCTCGTAGCCAAATCATACCAGGACTTGGATTATCCCAACTCGAACTGCTGCTACTATGGCGAGGTCCATATGTCGTCTGCAATTATCACCAACGGTGCATAGAGTACGACTCACGAACGACACCCGAGAAGTATCGGTACACTTCGCCCACATGAAGCCCTACCAACAACGGGAAACATAACCAGCATCTCAATTCGAGATACTCGCGGATTTGTTTTCAGGGATACCCATACGTACCTTACCCGAATTGGGCCATCCAGACGAGGCTCATCCTAAAATTGGGTCCTACTTCGTAAAGCTCGAGGGTAGTAAATCACAAACACACGTGAATCTGGGAGAAAACAAACACAATTGCAAGTGGTGCCTGAGACTCCGAGGATACGGCCCTGAATCCAATCTCGAGCACCGTACAGAGACGAAATACAACAATGTCACGAATTTACCGCCGCACACAGAACCAAATATGGTTTGCAAATCGCGACAACCCCACCTCCTTTGCCCTCCCTCCCTTCTCTCGGGAAACGGAAGCGCATAATAGGCGAGGGCTGAACAAACAAACTGAGACAGCGCAAAATCGTTTTTCAAATGCTCCGCGGCGTTACCAAAATCACGAACAAAGTGGTAAGCACAGTCGGCTCGACCGTAGGCAGAAAGAGTTGATAACGGTGATAAGAGTAACAACATCAGACATGGCAATACATACACGCCTGTAAAACTGTGAAGTGCAAGCTAACCGCTATCTGGTGAGAATAACCGGGGCAAAGACATGCTTAAGAAATCGTTGCACCCAACGTTAACGGCACAGTGGGAGGCACGCCATATCACGTCCAGGCGATAAGCCACGTCAGAGTAGTATAAAAGAACAACTCCACCGTCGAGCCACAACATTGGTCGCAAAAATTACACATGCTGGGAATGGGAGCGACGCGACTCTGCCCCACTTAAACGGAGTCAAACGTTGATGCACTTAGAGCAACCTAGGCGACTTCGCGTGATAGCCAAGGCGTGCACACCCAAACCTTCACGAACACAAAGACTTGCTACATTTGACTGCTTGTGGTGTCTCCGAACGGCCGCCGCGAGAAGCGCACCAGCAGCACTCGTGGCCACATGGTACTAGTACGTTGAGGAAATGTTTTGGGACCCCCGAACGAACTCCACTCCAGCACACGCTGTCAGCACGCAAGCAGAAGCGTTTCCACGTTTTCGCTGGCCCGTGTTTACTCAACACGACAGTTATCAGGAGTGGGTGCAAGCATGATAGAAGCTGTTGTGTGCAGGTCCGGTAAATTGATACCCTGTTTCATAAATCAATCATCCTCCAGATGGTCGCCACAAGGCCACACCTGGCTAAGGTAGACCTGCGGCGAAATAAAGAGGGGGGCAATGTGAAGGACGGGATCATAGGTGTCTGTTGTAGATCTCGGAACACGCATGTGAGGACGAACAGAAATGAAATATCCCGCCAGTCGAGATCTCGGGTCGCAAGCGGTTCCCTGTCATTGGCAGGGTTGACCGTCCACAAGTCAACAGGATGTTCTACTGGCCCAGCCCGATTGTTGTTTTTCTCATCTGGGAAGACCCACGGCGTCAGCATCGTCTTTAGGCATCTCCTTGCTGGGATCACACTTCGGCCGTAACGATGGCGGCAAGGGACCCGCGCTCCAGGATCGATCAAGCCCACATCTCCGTGACATTATCGACTCCAGGACGAAGCTTGGTTCTACATATAGTACTGATGACATCATATGTAATTCGATGCAGGGTTGACAACCTCTCTGCACGCCAACCGCCGTTATGGCACGGCTTGCGGGCCCGCCGTCGCCGAGTCGCCGCTGCTGGCAAGACTCAAGCCACCGTGGGTTATGGTTTCGATCGTTCGGGTCCTACTCCACTACCCGTTCCGCAACCATCTCTCACGACGCGAAAGCCCCTCCCATCTCGGAGCGCCTTGCCATCTGAGGGTGCGCCCGAGCGCTCCATCGACGCTGTTCCTACTGTGCCGATCCAACACGCCAGCAATGCGGCTACACCTGCTCCGCCTTTGCTCTGTGCACTTCCTCCAGGTACACCTCGGCGTGCGAACACCCCAGCTGCCCTCCCCGAGGTACCATCACCGGTAGGAATCGAGTTCATCGAGTCTGTTGAGCGATACTCGCACGCGTCGATTGGGCGCGTGCACAACGCGCCGAACCGGTTTGTGACGCCACCATCCGGTACCTTCTTCTCTTAAGTATTTCGGTTCTCTCCGACGATTTACTCCTTCATCTGGCGTCTCACAAACGCCCTCCGTTGTCGAAAGTGTGATATTTATAGCCATAACGGGCGTCTCTACACAGACGACGAAGGCATCATCCTATACCCATAAAGAGTTGACTCTTCCCGCTCCGGTGTGTCCTGACAAAAGCCAGGCGGGCGTGCGGCCGCCATTCGTAGACAACAAACCTACGCGAATCTACGTCCTGCAGCTCATGTATCTGTGGAGCATACAAGCGTGCCATGCTAACGGCTCCTGCCAACTCGGTGTCGATCGTACGCTCTCTATGTTCGAACGATTTTAGTGGTGGATTGGCATGAACCTGTGCACGTTGTGATGGCTTTGTCGTTGTCTACATTGCCAGGCGCGAAAGTCTTCCAGACAGACGTTGCGTTGGCCCATCCTCTCTCTTCCCTTGCCGTCCGGCCCTGGTCTCACGGTGAGCGCCGACTAAATCGGCCCCCTCCCCGTTACGCCTACATCCTACTCGTCACGGATAGGTTCAGCCGACGCGCAGCCATGTACGCCGACTCTGCTGCGGAATTCACGACTGAAGGCACCGCCGGTATCTTGATCAACAATTACATACCTCTTTAGGGGTGCCCAGCCAGCTTCCTCTCCGATCATGGACTGAAATTCTGCTCCAAGCTGACACTTGCCGTTTACAAGCTTCTGAACATGCGGGACATCGCGACGAGTGCCTACCACCCCAACGACAACGATGGCGTCGAGCGCGCCGATCACGCCATGGGTCAGATTCTCGCGATGGTCGTCAACGAAAGACAAAACGACTGGGACGTCCACTTGCCGTACGTGGAACTTGTTTACCTCAATTCCGTCAGCACCGCCACCGGGTTAGCCCTCAATGATGCGCACATGAACCGCCTCCCCTGCCTCCCCCTCACCTATCTTCGAGCACCACTACGCCCGAGGTCATCCCGACCCCGCCCGCGACCACCTGGAATACTGCGACCTCGCCGACGATCGCCAACAGCGTATGTATGGGCTGATACGCTTGCAACACGCCCACACTGTCTCCCGCGTGGAGTGCCTCAATTCAGCGCTCTCGGGCGCACTCCAACAACTCCCCATCTACACCGTCGGTGGCTGGGTAAAGACTTATAACACCGCCGCTACAAGTCGCCAGGGCGCCAAATCTGGCACAGATGCCAAGGTTCTCAAAACGAAGTTATCCCTCAAACTGGACGAGTGCCTTCAAGAATATAGCCGTCGGCCCCTCGCCCTCGGACTCCACGCCGGACGGCCGCTCCCTGGCCGACCAACTGTTTTACTTGGGCCTACCCTACCCAACGACATGCCGGGCGCTGACGTCCACTGTCGAGTCTCGGCAGCCCGCTGCAAACCCTGCGCCAATCCACACGACATGACCGACTCCCCCGATACCTTCTCGCCTGGCTAACGCAATACATCCTCGCCAACTACACCACAAAATCCCCCCCCCTTCAGTGTCGCCGAAGACGACGTCTCCGTGCCCGTCGAGCGTTTGGAGGTCGACAAGCTTTTCAGCTACCGGTCCGTACAAGGCCGGGGCGGAGTAATCACCGCTATCTACGAAACGCACTGGAAATGCTTCCTGCGGCGGCCGTCCTGGGAACGCGAATCGAACCTCCTTCACTATCGACAACACACCCTTGAGTACTGGGCCGGCGCGCCCCCGCAACTTAGACAGGCGAACCGGGTACACCGCCGTATGCGCGTGGATGCCCCTCAACGCGAGCTCGCCCGGGACAAGGGCGCCCGTTTCCTGCCTCCCGGATACAACTACGTCATCCATCGCCAAACGTGGACTCGCCGACTCAGTGGCACCATCCTGCCCGACGGCGCTTACTTCAGTGACAAAGGGTCAAACTCATCCCTGGTGGGTCGGCAAATGTTTTGCGCGCAGGCTTGAACTCCTGGGCAATATGTAGTTCGCCTTTTGGGTTGCCCCGGACCGACTAAGCTCGCGCTGCCTCCTGCTCGATGTACTGCGGTTCTTGAAGCCGTTCGCGGTTCGTGGTATCTACAGGCGCACCAAGGGATCTCCCTCATGCGTGGTACTGTACGCAGCGTCGACGAGTCCCGCGGAGCCGAATTAGATGGCTCTGCCGGCTTGGACACGTTCCCGTGGCCAAGTTTTTGTTGTTGTTGTTGTAGTTGACGGGGCTGGGTCTGTTATTGTGTCCGTTGTTTTTGTCGTTATGTTGATTTTTCTTTCGGTGGGTATTCTGTTTGCTTTGTCACGAACTATCCAGTCGTCTCCTGCCTCCACGGAAATCAACTGCTGAGTTCGTATACCATAGGGCACACGACTACCCTAACCCCCTGCCTCTTTTGCCATTCGGTCTCCGCGTTCCTTGCGTTATCTTTCTACTTCCCGCCCTAGAGAACGGCGGAAATGCTCGTGACGATTGCGTGTCCCTCTTGCAATCGATTTGGCCCTTTTAGGGCCAGCGCGAGCAGTTGTACCGTGTTTCCTTGGAAACAGTTGCCTTCCTCTGGCTTTCTATAGGCCGACTAAGTGCTTTGTTTCTACGAATACAGTACAGGACGCCTATTAAGAAACAGGCCTATAAGAAAGCCAGGCTGAGATTTAGAGGAAAATAATAAATTCGGGAGTCGTTATCTTGAAATTTGTGTAGAAAGCACCCTCTCTCGAGTAAGAAATCCAGCCTGGACCAGATTTCCTGCTTCTTACTACTAGTAGTTGTCCTGTACTGTACTGCCGTAAGGGTTCCCGGTGCCTCGGGCTGACCACGACACCGTTCCTGTGTTCCACTGCGCCTTCTTACTGTCGCCAAGCCACCTGAAATGAAAGGGTGTTTTCCTCAGCGACCGTTTGCATTCCGCCTTCTCCCGCGCGATATTGCATAGGCCGTGACGATGTCCTTCATGTGTTATATTTGTGTTTATTTAACGCGCTCAGTGTAGGTGAAATATCCCACGCGTCCGTTCCGTACTTTCTACCGCGAGATCGTGTTTTGGCCGTTCTTGGTTTTCTCCTGGCTTGGCTTCCTCTATTCCGACGCCGT
>MEHQ01002716.1:6444-18804 GCA_008828725.1 Saccharina japonica
CGGAGGGGAGGGGAGAGGAGGGGAGGGGAGAGGAGGGGAGGGGCTGGTTCAATATAGGCCGGTTCCTTTCCCCCTTTTGAGCGTGTACTGCCCGCATTGCATGGTTGAGGATGCTATACATGTACCATGTACAACTGTTACGGGGAGCCATAGCATTCGGGATTTTTAGAACGGTCGCTCAGGCATGTCCCGCCTACATACTAAAATCTACATGTATTGCCCACTACAGATAAGAGCAATCAATGTGTAGTTAAGAGCGATTGTTTTGGCTTGTCACGGAGCGCTCTTAAATCGGGGTACCAACTACTGTGGTCAGAACCCCACGATAGACTCAAAAACCATAAAACCATGGATGCCCCTAAATTTACACGCCAAATTTGGATCTGATCACTATGATATGTCTCCCCTGCAATAATACATACTAGGGGGGATCATACTGCTGTAGTAATACGTAGTAATCAGAACCTACGATGGACCCAAAAGCCATAGGTACATCCCCCCTAATGCTTACGAGTACACACGCCAAATTTGGTTCTGGTTTCTCTGTCCCCCCCCCCGGCAACAGGTGTCAAGGAAGATCGTGCACGCTACGGCGGCTCCCTTGTTCATGGCCCTCTGGCCGTTCTTCACGGCTCGCCCTTGCGCTAGGTTCTTCGCCGCTGCGGTAAGCCGAAGGCCCCATCCGCCCTATATATGTATAGCCTACCCCCGTGTATATCACACGTGTGATAAGATTATCACCGGGGATGAGTATCACCCCGGGTGATAATAGTATCACCCTGGGTGATAATATGATCACCGGGAGTGATAATAGTGGGTAATATTGTCACACGTGTGATAAAATTATCACCCCGGGTGAATATATTATTACCCCGGGTGATCATATTATCACCCGGGGTAAAAATATAACACAACCCCTGGGACGAATTTCAGCGCCTATTTTCTCCAAAACACGGGGGGGGGGGGCACACAAAAACGAAAATGGTGTCGTTGTTGGTTTTGAGTGTTATACGGTACCAATCTGGCCCGAAATATAAGTACCATTTCGATTAAACGTTAATATACAACGAGTCCTTATGTTCTGGGTCAGAGTGGTATGTGTATGGCGTGTGCAACGTTGCCGTGGGTGGTGTTGGGTGGTGGTGTTGGTGGTGTTGGTGTTGATAGTGGTTTGGACATTTGACCATGATGATGGTGGCGTTGGTGATGGTGCTGGCATATGTTGGTGCTGGCGTCGATGTGGGTGATGTGGGTGATGAATAGTGGTGTTGGTTCATCGATGTCTTGTCGTTGTGCTGGTGGTGCTCGCGGTGTTTGTGGTGTTGGTGTTGTTGTTGTTGTTGTTCGTGTTGTTGTTCGTGTTGGTGTTGTGGTGTTGGTGTTGGTGTTGGTGTCGGTGTCGGTGTCGGTGTTGGTGTTGGTGTTGGTGTTGGTGTTGGTGTTGGTGTTGGTGTTGGTGTTAGTGTTGGTGTTGGTGTTGGTGTTGGTGTTGGAGTTGGAGTTGGTGTTGGTGTTGGTGTTGGTGTAGTTGGAGTTGGAGTTGGTGTTGGTGTTGGTGTTGGTGTTGGTGTTGGTGTTAGTGTAAGTGTTAGTGTTGGTGCTGGTGTTGGTGTTTAGAGCTGGCACTGATGCCACGGTCAACTTATGGAGATAGCGGCGCGTGGGATATTTACACGCCTGAAGCCAAAAGCCAGAGCGCCATGCGAATGACTCCACCATGAAAAAACATCGACATAAGACATACCATACCTTGCAAGACGCACCATTCCCCCTCCAAGGAGGAATCCCTTATATCGACACAAAGCGTAGCCGTAACGGGTTTTCCATCGTAGACAATGGCGTTACGAGCATGACACCACACGGACTTGAGAACTTATTTTCCTCTCCCACGTTTTTTTTTTTTTTTTTTTTTTTTTTGTCGTTTTCTTGTTGTACCACATCTTAACGCGCGTACTTCCGTTTTTTTTCTCGCTGCCGTTGTCGTTTTCGTGCGCCTGCCTGCATTCCTGTGCCTGCGCCTGCGTTCTTATTTCCTTGTGGCGGTGGTGGCGATGGCGATGATGCTGGTGTTGTTGTTGGTGATGTTGGTGGTGGTGGTGGTCATGTTGGTGGTCATGTTGGTGGTGGCTGTGTCGACGATGCTAAAGGTGCCGCTGATTCAGGCCGCGCGCTTAACAGTGGCGGGCCTGTCTGGAAACGCTGAGAACGGGGACGCGAGCAGCAACGAGCTCGTGAAGGGGATATCGCGCTCCGGAAGGTAAATGCCATCGGTTTTCCAACACAAAAACACGCGGGTGTCTGTGGCGGGTTACGCTATCGTTGATCCCCACCGCCGGTGACCTATTGCCGCCCTGCTGTGGTGTTGTTCAGTGGTTGGCGTTGCTGTTGTCGTCTACATAACCGACATGTAACACGTCGCACAGCTGTAACTGTAGCTGTGTTCGCTGTAACCGTCGTAGAGCTCTAACCGCCATCTCTGTAACCGCCATAGCTGTATCCGGCATGTATATGTAACCGTCATAACTGTAACCGACGTACGTATCTATCACCACCATGGCTGTAACCGCCGTCGCTATTAACTGTCGTAGCTGAAACAGTCATATAGCTGTAACTGTCATCACTGTAACCGTCATGATAACGGTAACCGCCACCTATGCATGCGCCATCTCGATGTAACCGTCGTAGAGTTGTGGCCGTCATATATGATACCTAGCCGTATCTGTCGTACTTCAAAACTGTAACCGTCATCATTGTCTCATGCACCTATTGCGGGACACCATAGTAAATAGGACCTACGGTGCAGACGAAAACCTTTACATTTACCTATTTTTACTCACAATATTTGGTCCTATCAACTATGGTCCCCCCGTAATATTAATAATCGTTGCAGAGTATCGTGATCGTTACTACCGGTACTGCCGGCCTTACTGCTGCTTCTGTTTGTTTCCTACTTTTCATGTTTCTTTTTGTTATTGCAAACACGTCAGCGGTGACCCCTTGCACTTCTGTAAAATGTATACCACACTCATTCCAAGTCATTTGTCCCCCCCAAGAACGTGGGGCGTGAGCGCGGTGCTTAACGGGAGGTTCACCAACGAATTGGTTTTGTTTGTTTTTGCCTTTTTTTTTTGTCGTTTTTGTGGGGGTTCACCAACTAAGACCTACCAGGTGTACCAATGGGAAAGCAAAGTTACCCTAAAAGGTTTGAATTCCTAAGATCCCCGCCAGATTTTTCCAGAAGAAGTTTGCTATGGGACCGACTCTTAAAACGGAATGTTCCCAACTTTTGGAAAAGCCAGAAAAAAGGCAATTCTCAGGCCGATGTTGGGACAAGATCGGCTTGAGAAAAACTCAGGCGGATGTTAGTTCGAAGCGGCGAGATTCCAAGTCCTCGACAGACATGGATCGACGAAACCAACGACTACGTCATGAATTCTGAACGCGGTACGCTCGTTACGGGCTCCGACCCATCCTAGGGTCATCGTGTTCACACGATGGCCGGTAATATGTGGCGGGCGCTGGCCAGACGTCTGATAAACAAACAATTGGCTGCTGGTGTGCATAAAACAGATGACAAAATTTCTCGATCCGTCTCAAATGGCAAAAAATAGGTTTTTTTTCGGGTTTGGGAGAAGAGCGTAGGACGCCGCCGGCAATCTCTCGCCCCCTAGACCATGGATCCACCTTATACCTTCGAGACCGTCATCTACACTCGTTGGCCTTGCCCGACCCGAAGCGTGTTGGCCGTGGGCTGAGTCTATGTCGAGATCGAAGGTCTATCGTCGCACGAGCTGATTTTATCAGGGTGTTGATGATTTGCAATGAGAAAAAGCAAATTGCGCCGCCTGCAGCCGTTTGAAAAATAATAAGAAAAAATCAAACATTTTTCCCTTTTTTCCCACAGCGGCGGTACGAGCGGATCTTCAGCCTGAAAATTCCAGGGAAATATTTCAAACATCGCTTTCCCATTGGCATAGGTCTAATTGATTTTGTTTGTTTTTGTCTTCTTTTTTTTTTGTCGTTTTTGTCGTTTTTTGTCGTTTTTTTGTCTTCTTTTTTGTCGTTTTTGTGTGTGTGTATTTTTTTTTCATGACGGTGGCGGTGGCGGCAGGGCGTCCGAGACGCTGGGCGGACCCCTGAAGTACGCCCTGATGCTGGTGGCGCTGACAGCCTTGGAGTGGAGGTCGTCCGTCGTCGGGGTCGTGGCCATATTACAGGTGCGCCACATTTTTTGGCACCGAACAACCGCTTGCGTACGTACCTGGTATATGCCGAGTTGGGGGGGCGCAATTCGGTCCTCTTTTTGAGCCGCCGGTGCTTGACGTACGTGCGTATGAGTAGCTCCTCCCGAATCGCTCAAAACTTAAAACCCCAGAGCAAACGACGAAAGCTTGTGTTTTTAGTGCTTTTCCAAGGAGTGTTTATGTTACGTGATGTGGCGCGTTCGTGCGTGCGTGCGTGCTTGCGTGCGTGCGTGACTTTGATAATTTCGTCGAGAAAAAAAGAAAGATAAATGGGGTCGGATCGGATCGGATCGGGTCGGGTCGGATCGGATCGGGTCGGGTCGGATCGGATCGAATCGGACCGGATCGGGTCGGATCGGATCGGGTCGGATCGGATCGGATCGAAACGGATCGGATCGGATCGGATCGGATCGGATCGGATCGGATCGGGTCGGATCGGACCGGATTGGGTCGGATCGGATCGAAGCGGGTCGGGTCGGATCGGATCGGACCGGATCGGATCGGATCGGGTCGGATCGGATCGGATCGGATCGGATCGGATTGGATCGGATCGGATCGGATCGGGTCGGCCCTTTTTCTTCGTTTTGTGTCGTTGTCTTTTTTTGCGAAGGATACACGTGCCGAGGGTATATATACCCGGTAATTGTTTTGTTGCAATTGTTAGAATTGTGTTGTGTCTTCGATACCCCCACTCCTTCGTGCGACTCGCCCAACACCTCACGGCGCTTCGCCCTTGGTGCTAGCAATGTCTGCCTGGTCGGTGAAAACCCGACATGTCCTGTCCCGGCGTTGTAAGGATGCGAGGGTCTATGGCCATACGTCTACGGCCATGCATGAAAATGAAGTACACCCCCCCCCTCCGGACATGTAACGACAACGACGCCAAGTATGAAACATACTCTTGCCGGGTGTCAACCCAGACCAAGCAAGGTCCCCTGTGCTCGGCGACAAAACATGCCGTCGCTAGTAGAAACCCCCCGACGGCACCACGCCGAAAACACGCGCGACGAAATACGCGAATCGTGAAACAGTTCCCGCCGTGCACTGCTGTGAACCAAGGAAAAAACTTGCGATATGTGTGCGCGGTAATCGTTTTGTGCGAGATGATCGCCTTGCCCAGTTTCTTCACCAAGTATTTCTCCTTCGCTGGGTCGATGTAGAGTGGGGATACGCAGGAGCAGGAAAAAAAAACGGCTTCCATATCGGGGTGGGGAAAAACCGACTGACGCACAGCGCTGCAACAAAACGGAAAACGCCGTGGTTCAACGACCCTGGCTCGGCTGGCACATACTTGGCGCCCACAATACATCGCCGTGAAATCGTACACAATGCCTGAGTGTGTTGGTAGAGAGAGATGCAAGCAAAAACCCGATTTGGCCTGGCCAGACTGATGTAACCCCTTCATAGCTTCGTACTTGTTGGTAACCTTCTCTTCGTCTCGCACGGCAGGTACGTACCTGTCTTCTGCCCGAACTGTGGGCGGACTTCGTACTCGAGCCCCAACTCCCTCACCACGGTCGTTGGCACGTCATCCCTGGTCCTTCTCCCCTGCATCTCCCCCCCCTCCGCGCCCCCCTCTCCCTCTGACATCGCCTCAGCTCCGTCCTGCCCGGCGAGGCCTTCCGTACTAGCAACACCATTCGTATCCAAGCCACCGTCTACCGGTGATGGGGCCGAAGCATCTCCGTTCTCGAGCGCTATCGCCGCGTTGCCCTTCCAGCCGTCCTGCTGCAGGCGGCCGTCGCTCCGCCGCCAAACGATCTCGGTCGCGTCGGTGCCGAACTCTTGTTCGAGGGCGGCCTCTATCTCCGGTCGAAACGCCTCCACCCACACCGCCGACGAGGAAACCCCCACGACGCCCGAGAACACGTCCACCACTAGACCGCTCAGGCGATCTCCCTCTCCGTTCACCAACCTTGCGTGTGTGACGAGCAAAAACACACGGTAGAGGGAGGGTGGAGAGGGGTTGAGTGTAACTAAGCACTTACTGACTGTGCGGTGTTGTGCTTGCAACCACGTATATACGTATTACTAGCGGAACCTCACCCCCCCCCTCGTACGTACAATACAAAATGCAGAACTAATGTAAGACATGGGGGAGGCATACGCAAAAAACTTTCGGGGTCTCGACCGACGCCGGCACCACAAACACTTCTCTCAAAATCGTACCATACATTTTTATTCTTTTTTTCTATATCCTCCGCGGATTGGTGAAAAAATAAAAGTTTGCCACGTTAGTACGTAGCCGAAACATGTACATGTACTTCGAAGCCACATTAGCCGAAACATGTACATAAACTTCGAAGCTCGAGAAGTACATCAGTAGTGCGTATTTAGCTCCATACTGCTTCATCGAACGCACCGGTAAGTGTCAGTTTCGGCGTTCGGTATCCCGATGGCGCGTCGGGCATCGCGCGCGGTCTTAATCCGTTGCCGAACCAAGGCACCCACGTCTCGCCCGTCAGCAGCCGCCTCGCCTTCGATGGCCAACACCCTCACTCGGTACATCGAGTCGGGGTTATATACTCCTGAAGGGCAGCGCGTTTAGGGGCAGGGGGCAGATTAGCCGTTTCAGATCTGCACTCACGTTTTTGAGGGGAAACCTATTTATTACTTGGAATTAGAGTTGAGTCATTTCTGCAGTAGTTAAAATATGCTTGTGTTCATTCATTTCCTGCGGTGGAAGGGTGGTGGCAAAGGGTTGATTGAGTTCGACCCATGACTGTGGTGTCCAGAGCAGCCGGTGCAAAGCATTCCATCTGGTCCCCGCATTCCCGAGGTATCCTCTTGGGAGCAGCACTAACGCATGGTTCAAGAGGACCTTTTCGCAGGACTTATAATATATTCCTAGCATATCATACGTGAGATAAACTTGAACGAATCACCAGGCATAATGCAGCGGTACGAAAAACAAAGCCACTACCAACAGATATTTAGCGAGCAACTGCTCGGTGATGCGACGCACAACAACTGATACGGACCAGGTCCTGTCTGACAAACAAATCAACACCACCACCGTCAGTCCGCGTGCATATCATATCGAAGGCGCGTTCCATTGAATAATAGGTGAAGCTAAATCCATACGCATATATCTATCTGTGGAACCGACAAAAAAGACACGTGCAGCTACTACTCGTACACATATACGTATATATTCATACCAGGTATGATATACTCGTACTGACATAAGTTTCAGGCAGAGCAACGCCTATCCCTGAGACCACAGGCAAAATCAGCAACGAAACAAACCTTTCGCGGGCAGTTATTCTCTGTTTGCATACTCGTATCATACGTATAGGGAGCTCTTTCACTACGTACTGACCGCAAGTCCCACACTAATTCCAGCTATTGTATCCCAGAAGGTGGGTGCAGCTCTATATAGGGGACACGAGTCACCTCCCGCATAAAAACCTTGCGAGGAAGTCCCGATATATATACGATATATACAGCGGCAGTGTTGTGTGTGTTGTCTTCACATTAAACCCGTTATTTCTACCCAACTACATCAGTACACCCAAGTGTCTGTCCCGAGTTCCTATCCCTGGAGAGATACAAATCCTGTGCGTGGCCACAGACTAGCTGTGAGACAGAGAAAACACAAAACAAAACAAACGCAAACGATTGGGCAAAGCAAGTGAAATGCCAACAGAATACACAAAAACCCTACGCCAACACACTTCAAATGGGGCTACGAGTATCATACCATCATACGGGAGCAACCCGCCTCAAGCCTCAAGACCTGTGGGCGCTACGTACGGATACATCATACGTACATACAGCGGCGTGCCGACTGCCGACACAACTATCAATAAACAAAATATAATATCGGAATTCGTATATCGTATATACGTACCCCAGGCTATGAACTTCCCGCTGGAATCGATGAGGTCAACGACTTCACCAGCGGCAGGGTCTCCCTCCACCCGGGCAACAGCGCCCCCGTACACCAGCGGGTTTCCTTCCCTTCGTTGGGTGAAAGGTGTTGCAGCAGCAGCTGCTGCTGCTGCTGCTGCTGCTGATGTGCCGCTGGCACGTTTGAATCGTCTGCCGACACCAGCCTCAATAACTAAGAGAGATATGCAGAGAGATATAAGTGGAGAGGGGTGGGGAGAGGCAGCGCCAGAGCGATACTGGCAAGTGTTTTTACGGTACAGCTCGGAGGGCTCGTTATTATCAGAGTATCAATATGCACACCATGAGTACGAATAAGAAAAAGGACTCGGTCAGTCTTGTTTTTTGGCGACCAAGCGCTTCTTTTTTTGTCAACACCGCGCGGTAGTGTTGGCATCTGTTGACATCAGTATGCGCCTGCGCATTGGCATGTATGTGGGGCGGTGCGTTGGCATCAATCTGTCGCTGGACATTGACATCTGTAGCGGTGGTGCAGCAGTGGCATCTGTGGCGGTAGTGCAGTGGCATCTGTGGCGGTAGTGCAGTGGCATCTGTGGTGGTGGTGCAGTGGCATCTGTGGCGGTGGTGCAATGACATCTGTGGCGGTGATGCAGTGGCATCTGCGGCAGTGGTGCAGTGGCATCTGTGGTGGGGGTACATAATCTGTGGCTGCGCATATACAGATAGTAGTAGAGCTTACCACTTATGTGTAGTTTGGCACACGCTGTGTGTACGAGACGAACAGGCGTATCCCTCGTAACCATTGCTGATTGGGTTGGGGTAGTGTGTATTGGTCTTGCACCCAGTAGTAACCGTCAACCATAGTAGATGTTGTCGAGTAACTCGTAACGACCAGCCCTTTATTTCTCTGTGGCGGGGCGTTGCTGGCATCTATTCATGGTGGGTGGAGGGGGCGCGAGGTTGACCGCGTTGAAAAGTAGCCTCACGGCTGCTGTCAGTGCTGCTCTTCTTGTGCCCGCCGGTGATTTTGATGCTTCGCTGCTGCTGCTGCTGCTGCTGCTGCTGCTGATGTGCCGCTGGCACGTTTGAATCGTCTGCCGACACCAGCCTCAATAACTAAGAGAGATATGCAGAGAGATATAAGTGGAGAGGGGTGGGGAGAGGCAGCGCCAGAGCGATACTGGCAAGTGTTTTTACGGTACAGCTCGGAGGGCTCGTTATTATCAGAGTATCAATATGCACACCATGAGTACGAATAAGAAAAAGGACTCGGTCAGTCTTGTTTTTTGGCGACCAAGCGCTTCTTTTTTTGTCAACACCGCGCGGTAGTGTTGGCATCTGTTGACATCAGTATGCGCCTGCGCATTGGCATGTATGTGGGGCGGTGCGTTGGCATCAATCTGTCGCTGGACATTGACATCTGTAGCGGTGGTGCAGCAGTGGCATCTGTGGCGGTAGTGCAGTGGCATCTGTGGCGGTAGTGCAGTGGCATCTGTGGTGGTGGTGCAGTGGCATCTGTGGCGGTGGTGCAATGACATCTGTGGCGGTGATGCAGTGGCATCTGCGGCAGTGGTGCAGTGGCATCTGTGGTGGGGGTACATAATCTGTGGCTGCGCATATACAGATAGTAGTAGAGCTTACCACTTATGTGTAGTTTGGCACACGCTGTGTGTACGAGACGAACAGGCGTATCCCTCGTAACCATTGCTGATTGGGTTGGGGTAGTGTGTATTGGTCTTGCACCCAGTAGTAACCGTCAACCATAGTAGATGTTGTCGAGTAACTCGTAACGACCAGCCCTTTATTTCTCTGTGGCGGGGCGTTGCTGGCATCTATTCATGGTGGCCCACCGATATGTAGATGTACTATGTCGCGGTGCATTGGCATCTATCTATCTCTGGCAGTCGGTGCGTTTGACATCTATCTGTGGCGGTGCGTTGGCATCTGTGACAGTGCAGTGACATCTGCTGTGTGTGTGGCGGTGCGTCGGCGTCTGCGGCCTTCCATTGCAGTGGCATCTGCTGTGTCTGGCGGTGCGTTAGCATCCGCTTACTTTACTGTAGCAAATCAATTCTTGATTCACATCGGTCGGCTTTTTTTACGGGCAGCGAGCGCGCGCAAGTCGGGGGGGGGCGTACTCATTTGTTGCTTGCCTTAGTCATTTGACCATTGACCACGCATCCCTTTCGAGACGGAGCACAAGGGGGGGGGGGGGGGGGGGGGGGAGGGGGGTGGGTATCGTCGCGAAGTAATTCGGGGGTGCGTACGTTATATGTAACGCTGACGATACAACGATAAGGAGAAGCAACTTCATTTATTTGTTTCGTGTTCGATTTGGTACTCACTGATACAGGGTGCGATTGACTGTGATGGTGTTTTCTGAATCTCTGAATTCTACTCCTGTACGTTCTTCTGCTGTTTGCTTATGATATTGTCCTTAGTTGGGCGAGACAGCAGTCTAGCGCATGGCACATTGCGGGCACGAAGTGTCTTTCTCTTTACTGGCTGTGTCTGTGTTTTGATTACACTCTGACAGACAACGTACGTAAATATACGCACAGCAGTAGTTAAGTTAAGGTTTGTGTTGTAAGATTCACTACAGTACGTACATTGGCTACGTATACTCGTACTGTTTGTGTCGTGCACTCACAAAAGCTGCCGTTTTTTTTGTTGTGTGGCGCTGCCTGGCTTCTACTATGTACTACTACTACTACTACTACTACTACTACTACTACTACTACTGCTGTTCGCGTTGTAGAAAGGCATTTCATAGGCTACTGTGTATGTAGTGCAGCGCCGACGGAATGCATTGATTGGCGTGTGTGCCGCAGTGCACCTTTTACATTTTTTTAGCGTTTTGACATTTGCTTTTCTGAGCTCTCGAGACTTTCCCCCCCAAGTGTGCTGCGCTATCCATATGCCGTTCTCTGAGCTCTTTTTTTCTTTTTTTTCTTTTTTTCTTTCAAGTTTGCTGTGCGATCCAGCAAAAACATTTTTTTTTTTTTTAAATTATTTATAGGGAAATCGTCCCGGAGAGAGAGTATTGATGTTGCGTACCGTAATCATGCGAAGGTTCGCACCCATCGGAAGGTTGGGTGTATTTCGATTCAGCAGCGCACCCATCGGAGAGATCGCACCGGGGGTGCGCCAAAATAGAAGAACGGCATGATTTAATTGTGTTTCCGCACCCCCATCGGAGAGAACGCACCCATCGGAGAGATAGCACCGGGGTGCGATAAAAAACACAACGTAGAAACATTTAAAAACGCGATCGCACCCGGTGCGAACCTTCGCATGATTAATTACGGTACTCTGCATTTATTTTCGGGCGAGGGTGGCGGAGGTATTTACTAACGAATTACTAAATTATAGAGACGGTTAAACTATTTAATATTTCGCGCGAAGTATTAGATTTGAAGCGAAGCAGGAGGAATGAGTTTTAAGGGAGGCTTTTCTTGGCAGGGTAGAGTCTTGAGAACTGGGATTTGGACCGTAAACCGGAAACACTTTTAAGGTTTCAATTGAGGCAAGTCTGGAGGCGTTCGATTTTCAAGAATATTGGAAGGCCTCTTCTTGGAGAATTCAGGCCAGAGAGCAGAACCTCGCGTACTATGAGCTGCTCCAGGCTCAATGCAGGTGGGAGGTCAGCACCTTGCCCAAAGGTTATGTTATTTATTTATTTTTTCTCATCCCATTTGTTATCTTCGCCCTCTTCTTTCTCCTGCTCCGTCCCTAGTCGCAACTCAGATCCGAGGTGACATTGCAGCCCCCCCCCCCCCCACACAACTACGGTACGCGCCGTGCATTTTTATTGCGAGAAGGGGTTCAGCCCTTCCTTCCCTCGTCGATTCGCGTCGATTCGTGCTTACTCGCGCTAGGTGCTCTCCGCAGTCGCTGTCTCGCAAGAAAATCCCCAGGTTTACTTAAAACAATTCTTCTATATAACCGAGTCCTAACGTGTCCGTCCGCAATATCTCGCGAAAGCCATAAAACGGTATACCGGTGTACTTTCCGCCAGTTCACGGTATAGAACGACGGTACAGGAAAAGACATCACCTCTTCAAGGCACAACAAACAACAAACCAAGCAGGGAGATACCGTTTTCTGTCCTGGTATGCCGTTTTTTGTCCTGGTATACCGTTTTCTGTCGAAGGACCGTCCGCGTCCCGGCATTATAGCGATGCGAGGGTCTCTATGGTCACAGGACTCCGGCCATGCATGACAATGTAAACCCCCAATGAGAACCCCCCGAGCCCCCCCCGCC
>MEHQ01002716.1:18822-34829 GCA_008828725.1 Saccharina japonica
AACGCCACTCGCTGCGTGAGCTAGACAACCAGGGTGCCGTTTTTTTCTTTTTTTCTTTTGGCGGTCACCAAAGCTGGCGGTCGAGTAGATCATTTGTGCGGGGTGGAGAACCTTTGTTCCGCACAAGGGGAATGGTCGTATCACGTAGTGTTAATATGGTAAGGCGTCCGCGAGGCAGTTACATAGTAAAACCCATTGCTGTCTCCGGAAGTGGCCACACCAGAAATTAAATTAACTCATTGAAGCTGTCGTCCATATGCAAGTCCGCCTCAGAGGCGGTTCTTAGCAGGATGCAGCTCACCCTCCATGCGACTCGCCCAATGCCTCACGGCGTTTCGCGCTTGGTGCAAGCAATGTCTGCCTGGTTGGTGAAAACCCAACGTGCTCTGTCCCGGCATTGTAGGGATGCGAGGGTCTATGGTCATATGACTACGGCCGTGCACGACATGAGTACACCCCCCCCCCCCCCCCCCCCCCCCCCCCCCCCTTCCCCTACGCCTCTTTGATTTTGCCGTGGTACTAGTCTTTGCTCGTGCAGGAGCTGTTGTCTCTACGGAAGAAGGAAGAACAAATACGTGAGCTGCAGCTGTACCTTCTCAAGTGCATGGGCCCGAGCTTTGGGTAAGCGCCTCTCCCTCACGACACACACGGTGCTCTGCTGCGATTGTACTGCAGCACTTTTTGGTGGTGTTGGTGTTGGTGTTGGTGTTGGTGTTAAGAGTTGGGTGTTGGTGTTGGTGTTGGTGTTGGTGTTAGAATCGGTGTTGGTGTTAGAGTTGGTGTTGGTGTTGGTGTTGGTGTTGGTGTTGGTGTTGGTGTTAGAGTTGGGTGTTGGTGTTGGTGGTGGTGGTGTTGGTGGCATTAGTGTTGGTGTTGGTGTTAGTGGCCGTGTTAGTGTTGGAGTTGGGAGGGGAGGGGGCCGCGGGGGGCGGGGGGGGGGGTAGGAGAGGATTGGGGGTTAGTCGTGGAACAAGTACGGTTCGAGTTACCATTTACCAGGTATCTGTCAATGGTTTGGTGATCGCCAGCGTGTTTTCGAAGGGTCGAGAGAACAGGTGGGGACGCAAAAAAAAAAGCCAACAGCGAAAGCGATAACGCCAACAATAGCGATACGTGACAAACAAAACAAATGACAAACGACATAATCACAACGACGACGATAACAACAGCAGCGATACTAAAATACGAAAAACGACAAGCGAAAACCTCGGAAAGAGCCCCGCGGCATCAGCACAAGACGGTTATATGGAAATTGATGACACGATATGGGGAGATCTGCAACCGGACGCACGATGTAAGCAACAGGCAAAAGCCGGAGAGCTACGTAGGGCTTCGAAGGGGCGGGGCTTTCACTCCGCAATCTCGGGATCTTGGCAAACGACGTCCAAATTTTGGGGACGAAACCAAACACGAAAGGGACACGACAAACCGACAAACCAACTAATCCATCAGCCACACAACCAATCTCCCAACCAACAAACCAAACAATCAACCCATCAAATACAGAACTAATCCACCAAACCAATCGCTCAAACAACCACCCAACCACCCAACCAACCAATAAGCCACCTAACCACCCAACCAATCAATCACCCAATCAACCAATCAAAGGACACGACGGAAGTCGTTTAGGTAAATATCTCTGTGGGCCCTTTAACCCCCGCCCCCTGTCATACGACTACGGCCGTGCACGACATTAGTACAGCTCGCAACCCCCCGCGCGCGCGTGCCCGTCGAACCTAAAATACGGGCGCAAGAGTGTTGAACAACAACCGACCATACCATACCAAACCAAACCACCATACAAAAAAAAAGCGTCCCATGCTCCCCTCCCCCCCACCTCTTTCAGTCCACCCAAACCCTGCTTTGCCGGTGCCAAAATCGTCCTTGGCGGAGATGCCAGGGTCGGAAACGCTCAAGGATGCTATAAACCATCACCGACCTGACAAAGCCACCACACAAAAAAACGTCGCAAGCACACCCACCGCCCTCACCCCCCCCCCCATACTAATATAACTGCGTCATCACACTAGCAAGTAAAAATAGGTACGACCCCCGGCCCCCCCCCCTGCCTGGTTCGGTGATCAAAGAACCAAAGCTACCGTCCCGGCATTGTAGGGCATGCCGAGGCGTCTATGGGTCATACGGCGACTTACGGACCGTGGCCACGGCACATGAGACCTGCCCTCATCTTCCATCAGCCCCCCATCCATCCCCCCGTCCCCCCGCCTCCCCTCCTCCGCCCCGCCATACGACTACGAAGAATAATATGACAATCGAGAGCTACCCCCCGCCCCTAAGGCGTCCCCCTCCCCTACCCCTCCCCTCTCCCCCCCATACCGCCCCCGATGCGCCTCCTCGTCGCTCGAACCTTGGTTGTCAGTGTCAGGACCAGGACCGTCCTTGGCGGAAATGTTGGGCTCGGAATCGCTCTCAGAATCATCACTACCGCCGCCACCGCCGCCGTACTCGTCCTCGTCGGAGTAGGACGGGGGCATCATGTCTTCCATGGTCACGCCGTCCCGTCGAGATGTGGCCTCCTCCTCACACCGCGCGAGGAACTCCCCCTGGGGTGATGAAAAAAAAACGAAACGAAACAAAACGAAACGCAACAATATGACGAGTTCATATATAGTAGTGTTGGATATCGTATCGAAATTTCGATATATCGAAATATCGAAACTTTCGATATCGTATTCTCGATATCGTATTTTCGATATCGTATTTTCGATATAATATTTTCGATACCGTATTTTCGATATCGTATTTTCGATATCGCACTTTCGATATCGCACTTTCGATATATCGAACTTGCGATATCGAAAGCAAAAATCAAATCCACGCACACACACAACACGCGCAAATCGGACGTATAAAAAATGTAACCCATCCCGATCAACCAATCTTCTGGGATATATTTCGTTGCGCTTATGTATTGCCTTTTCACACAAGCGGGCGGGCGCACAAACCGTGCCACATCGTCTGCGCGGAAACAAAATACAAAATACAAAATACAAAATCAAATACGTAAGTACTATGAGTACCTGGTCGAAGAATAAAATCAGACCACTCTCTAAAAAAAACAGGAAGCCCAAAAAAAAAAACCCCAGATACTTTCAAAATCAAATGTGAGACCATTTTTTTCAACATCCGCCAGCTGAAATGAAAGCGAACGGCAAGCCGATTTTAGTGTCCCCCCCCCGCTTTATCGTGGAAGTCGCCACACCCGAAAACAAAGCAACACATTCGAAGCTGTCATCCATTGCAAGTCCCCCTCTCGCAAGCGGTCCCGACGCATGCTACGATAGAGGTGCACCATGATTTTTCTGAGCTCCTCACTTAAGGAGCGTCATACCTCACCGAAAAAATGATTTTGGAGGAAACTAAAAGTGCTGCCGGATGAGAAATCTCATGACCGAAATATACTCTGAAACATATTTCGTCACAAAAATGAAAGTCCGACCAACTTGGGCTAAGGAGCCCGATCGTTCAGAAAACGATTCAGCCAAAAAGTGTTACCTCTACCGCAGCACGCGTCTCTCCTAGCAGAGGACCCAGCTCACCCTTCATGCGATTCGCCCTAACACCTCGCGGCGCTTCGCGCTTGGTGCTTGCAAGCAACTCATGTCTTCCTGGTCGGTGAAAAAAAACGACATGCTCCGTCCCGGCATTGTAGGTGTGCCAAGGTCTATTGCGGTCATACGACTACCGCCATGCATGACACGAGTATACCCCCCCCACACACCGCGCTTGGTGCAACAAGCAATGTCTGCCTGGTTGGTGAAAACCCGACGTGCTCCGTCCCGGCTTGTAGGGATGCGAGGGTCTATGGTCATACGACTACGGCCGTGCACGACATGAGTACACTCCCCCCCCCCCCCCTCCCCGCCCTCCTCTCTCTCCCACCTGCGCTCGCACTACCTCCGCCCCGTCCGCGCACGCCGCGTAGGTCTCCAGAACGTCGGCGTTCACCCTCAGGAACTCCGCGCCCCACCCGAACTGGTCCATCACCACCACCGCCTCGTCCTGCGCACGTGCAATGGTTTCACAGTCCAGTAGGTAGTCTAATAAAATACTTTATACATATCATACGACGTGGCACAGCTTCAAACAAAATGTTTAATGCGTACGTAGGTACAGTAGTAGTTCAATTCACAGTTCACACTTTTTAAACTCGTCCCTTATTTACATCTGAAAATTCCCGAGAAATTTCTCAGGTGGGTCGACAAAAATGGTTGATAGTTTATTTACACTTTTATCTCCTAATTTACATCTAAAAAATCCGAGAAATTTCCCAGGTGGGTCGACAAAATGGTTGATAGTTCACAACTTGAACTCCTCCTTTACATCTTTATTCCGAGAAATTTCCCAGGTGGGTCGAAAAAATGGTTGGTAGTTACATGTACTGTATGTAGTTCACAACCAAACTCCTTATTACATCTGAAAATTCCGAGAAAATTCCCCAGGCGGTCAACAAAATGGTTGATACGATACGTACTCCACACTCTGAACTCCTTATTACATGTTCATTCCGAGAAATTTCCCGGGCTGTCAACAAAACAGTTGATACGGTAGTTACCTTACACTTTAAACTCCTCATTACATCTCCATTCCGAGAATTTTCCAGGCCGGTCGGGATTAGGGTTTTCATGTTTGTAATGTTTCTACAGGGTTCTCGTCCTGCGCGTGTGCAGCACAACGTCGAGCAGTATATACAGCAGTAGTGTTTTAACTGTACGACTTGGTCCAGCTTCGATACATTGGTTGATAGTTCACACGTTCACTTCTTATTACATTTTACATTATGATAAAAATCGCAGAGAAAATTCCCAGGCAGTCAGTCGGGATCAGGGCTTAACTCTTCAGTTACATGTTTATTCAGAGAACATTCCCAGAGAAAAATCCAAGAGAAAATTCCCAGGCGGTCGGGATTAGGGTTGTTATACGTAGGGTTCTCGTCCTGCGCACGTGCAGCACAACCTCCAGCAGCAGTGCTTACTTTACGACATGGCCCAGCTTTGACAAAAAATGCTTGGTTGTTCGCCCACACTATTTTCTCCTCTTTTACATTTTCATTCCGAGAAAATTCTCAGAGAAAATTCCCAGGCGGCCCGTCGGGAAGAGGGTTTTTATAGGGTCCTCGCCCCGCGCGCGCGTGCAGCACAACGTCCAGCAGTAGTGTTTGCTTTATTACCTGGTCTAGCTTCCACCAAAAATGGTTGATAGTTACTCCACACATCAACTCCTCATTATTTTACTTAAACCCCCCTAAAAAGACACGCCTCTTACTCCGCGCAAACCTGGTGCCCGACGATGTAGAGTGTCGCGGCTATGGCCTCGGCGCAGGACAGCTTCATGGGTCGTCCGTAGTTGACTGGGTTGGCCGCGACAAGGAAGGGGAGAAGGCGGTGGTGGCCCCGTCGCATCTACCAGCATAAGGCCGGACAGGAAAGGGAAGGAAAGGACAGGGCAGGACAGGGCAGGGCAGGGCAGGGCAGGGCAGGGCAGGGCAGGGCAGGGCAGGGCAGGGCAGGACAGGACAGGACATAGTTCGTGAATTGTATAATTGCAATCACATTGTAACCCCCCTCTAATTCCGACTACAGCAGTAGCTTGTCCCACAAAAAAAAGAAGGGTGTGATTGTACTATAGAAGCTAAAACTACTGTCACACGTCGGACGGACAGATCATCTACATATCAGATAGATCATCTCCAGATAGATCATCTCCAGATATATCATCTTCAGATAGACCATCTAGACCCTGAACTGTCGTTACCAGATGTCGTGCAGGATCTGTACAGTACAGATCCACTCCAGGAAACGTGTCCAACACATCATGCAGATTACATGGCTCCCACTCGGCAACGTAGGCTAGATCATACAGATCATACAGATCATACAGATCATACAGATCAGGGATGTATCTGCCTCGAATGATCTAGATCATCAAGTAGTGGGGATCGATGACCTGTTCGAGTTGTGAACTACGTGGAAATAGACTTCACAGCTGCACGCGTTTTTCGGAGGACAAAACTACTAGTACATGCAAATCAGAGTAGAACAGTCGTGGCAGGATATCGTAACAGCGAAAAAATGGCTATATTCTCCCCCATCAACTTGTCCTGCCGACGACGCCAGTTTGAGGCGGGACCTCCCGGGGTGCGCAGTAGGTTTCTCTCTTTTGTGTCGCTGTGGGGTGGAGTACACACAGAGGTGGGTCGGTGTATGCCTCGGGTCTACACGGAACGGAGTGACAAGACATTGGGTGTGATCTTGAACTTGTGTAACAATGTAATGAGGCGGCACTATCTAGGGGAAGGGGGTCTGGTATCGGCACAAGGCAGCCTTCGAAACGTCGTCACCTGGTGGAACGGAATCTCATCCAGCCTCGCCCACGAACAGTCTATGACGGACATGCCCAGGGTTTCCACAATTTCCTGCGGGCCGAAAGCAAGAACGGGAAACTTGTGAGATGGAGGTGGGGCGGTAGTCGCGAGAGAGGAGCGGTCGTAACACATACACATATATATGTATCATTATCACATTTGACAACAACTTTCAGAAGAGGTTCATATCATACCAAGAGAGAGAGAAAGAGAGAGAAAGAGAGAGAGAGAAAGAGAGAGAGAAAGAGAGAGAGAGAAAGAGAGAGAGAGAAAGAGAGAGAGAGAAAGAGAGAGAGATAAATATATACAGAGATATTCATGCATGGCCGTAGTCGTACGACCATAGACCCTCGCATCCCTACAATGCCGGGACGGAGCATGTCGGGTTTTCACCAACCAGGCAGACATTGATTGCTAGCACCAAGCGCGAAGCGAAACGTGAGGTGTTCGGCGAGTCGCATGAAGGGTGAGCCGCATCCTACTGAGAACCGCTAGTGAGGCGGACTTGCATATGGATGTCAGCTTCAATGATCTAACCGGGGGGGGGGGGGGGGTACTCTGTTCATGCACGGCCGTAGTCGTATGACCATAGACCCTCGCACCCCTACAATGCCGGGACGGAGCACGTTGGGTTTTCACCAACCAGGCGGGGGGGGGAGAAGAGTAGACACCTGTGATCACGGGTTGTTATTACCAGGGGCTATAGTAATACATACAGTAGTAGTCATAACCCACGATGGAAACAAAAACCTCTACGTATATTTTCCCCATTTTGACCACGTAGCCATATTTGGTCCTATTTACTATGGCCCCCTGAAATAGTATAGGTACTACTTGAGGGTTGATGGCCCCTTTACAGCTGCACGCATGATTTTGGGGACAAGCTATACTTGGAAATAGTATAGTGAGAGTTTTTTTTTGCACTGGCAACCCAAGTGCCCCTCTCACCCTGTCTGCAGGCGACACGGTTAACTCGCCGTTGGGACTGAGGACC
Source organism: Saccharina japonica (assembly GCA_008828725.1). Lineage (NCBI taxonomy): Eukaryota > Phaeophyceae > Laminariales > Laminariaceae > Saccharina > Saccharina japonica. The sequence continues at coordinate 26,205 of MEHQ01002716.1, forward strand.
AGTCCAGAGAACGGCGCGCCGAGTTCCATCTCCCGCACGACACCTGAGAGGGGTGGGGAGGGGGGCGGAGGCGGGGGTACTTATTTGTTTATTTCCTTAGTCATTTGACCACTGGCAAAGCATCCCTTTCGAGACGGAGCACGGGGGGGGGAGGGGGCCATAAAATCTGAATCTTAACAATGGTGTGGAACACCCGTAGTGTTGTACGGTAGGGCAAGATGGCGAGGATCAGTCCCGAGAACGGTGCATTGAACTCCCTCTCCCACACAATACCTAGGCTGGGGGTGGGTGGGTGGGTGGGTGGGTGAGTGGGTGGGGGAAGAGTAAAATCTTAATCTAGTACTTTGCATGAAGTATGTACAAGTACCGTTTTGATAGGTCAAGGTGCCAAGTACCAGTCCTGAGAACGGTGCACCGGAATCCATCTTCCGCACGAGACCTCGGGAGGAGGGGGGGGGGGTGCTCATTTGTTGCTTGCCTTAGTCATTTGACCATTGACCACGCATCCCTTACGAGACAGAGCACCGTTCCTACTCCTAGTAGAGACACCTCCAACAGTTGGGCGCTCACTACGTTGTTGTCATATATCACATAGACAGTTTGTGTTGATCTCGTATCCCCTTTCTGTTTCGCCGCCTGTGGCCACGATCTATCTCCTAAGATAGCGATGGTTTTCTCGCTACCATCTAGTGTACCACATTTCTCCATGTCGCATTCGTCTATTTTCCTCATCTCCTCTAACACATCCCGTTCCTCCTTGTACTACATGTCACATTCTCCCACTATGTGAGTTTCACTCTGTGTTGCTTTGCCACAATGGGCACATCTCTGAATCTACCCCCTCCTCCTCCCGGCTACTGGTATACCTGGGTAGGCGTAAAAAACAAAACATTACTTCTAACACTTTGTTCTTTCGTTATCATCTCATCTATTATCTTCACTCCTTATTTTTCCTGCCCCTTCCCTACAGTAGCGGTGAGTCAGATCCGGGGTCACATAGCAGGCTCTTTCCTCCTGCCCCCACTATGTACGGTACGCGCCTTGCGTTTTTTTTATCGCGAACAGGGTTCATCACTTTTCTTCCCTCGTCGACTCGCGTCGAATTGTGCTTACCCACGCTACGTATATGCTCTCCGCAGTTGGTGTCTCGCGATAAATAAAAACTCCATACGGAGAATCGAACCCGCGACCTTAACGCTAGTAGTGTTCGAGAAAAACCACCAGACCACCGGGATAACTGGCCGCGCTATACCTGTACCGATGTACTGCTGTTGTTGGGGGACAAGACTCTGCGGAAAGGACAGAAACACGCACACCTAACCACCTATGTTCGATACGTCGCAATCGCTAGGGCGTCAATATCACGTGCTGCTAGGGTTTGGATAGGAACGTCACACGACGCTTCGTATAGCTTGTGATCGGAGTGCCACACGAGGCCTGGCTTCGGCTTCGAGTCGCCACAACAGGCTTGCGGCTGGTGAGCAGAGTGTCGCACGAGGCTATGCTCGGGAGAGAGGTTGCCACAGGAGGCTTGGCTTGTGATGTATCATAGGAGTATCCAGCGGGGCTAGAATTTCGATAGGGGTGCCATAAGAGCCTCGACTTGTGATTGGAGTTGCGCCACGAGGCTTGACTTATGATACTCGTACATAGAAGTGTCAGAAGGGGCCTAGCTTGTGATATGAGTGTCACTCAAAGCTTAGCTCTGGGTAAGAGTATCGCTCGAGGCTTGGCATGTGATAGAGTTGGCACCAGAGGCTTGGCTTGTGATATAATAGGAGTTGCCACAAGAAGGCTTGGCTTGTGATGGGAGCACCGCACAACTATGAGCTTTGGATGAGAGTGTCACACGAGGCCTGTCTTGTGTTTGGAGTTGGTACATCAGGCTTGGCGTTTGACGGGGAGTGTCGCGCGAGGCTTGGTTTGTGATATCAAGAGGAGTGTCGGCACACACAAAGTTACAGCAGTAGTATTAATAGTAGCTTTGGATGAGAATGTTGTGCGAGGCTTGGCCTTCGATAGGAGGAGTGATACAAGACGCTTGGCTTGTGATATTAATGGGAGTGTCACACGAGGCTTGACATTGCAAAGAAGCGGCGCAGGAGGCTTGGCTTGTGGTAAGAGTAAGACACGAGGCTTAGCTTGCGATAGGAATCATACAGGAGGCTTAGCTTCGGTCAAAGAGTGATCGCACGAGGCATGGGCTGTGTTAGGAATTATCACAGGAAGCTTCGCTTGTGATAGGAGTGTCGCACGAGGCCCGGCCTAGTGTTGTCGAGGAGACCCTCTGGCTGCCCCCCACGCCCCGGGACAGACCCGCCAAACCCCATCCCACTCCATACACCCCGCACGGCCATGACAACTCTGTCTGTTGTCTGCCGTCTGTCTTGAAACTGCCGCGCGCCGTGCCTTTGCCCCTCCGGACCTCCGGACGTCGGCAACGGAACGGATTTACTGGTTTCTTGTGCTGTACAGCTGTGCAACAGTACGCACAGCTGTACAGCAGTACCCTCTTGGTACATACCAGGTACCAGGTACAGTATACCTGGTATACACACAGAACCTTCGAAGTTCATCGCCGGCTCGTCGACGTTGCCGAAAGGTTAACGCTGTCTGTCAGTCTGTCTGCAAGGTACGTACAGCAGTAGGTAACCTTGTAACAGCAGTAGGGTGACATACGACAGAATACAGAGAGCCCTTCCTTACAATTCGTGCGTATTGCATTTACCACTGCTGTAGGACGTGCTACGGCCATGAGGGCAGCACCACAAAATCGATACGTAGAGCTTGCAAGTCTTGGTCATACATAGGTCGGTCGCGCTCGCACTCCTCATCGCGGCGATGAGCGAACACCTGGCCGGGTGCTTGTAGTTTGAACTTTGAACAGCAGTCCTGCACAGCAGCAGGGTGTAGGTTTGAATGCACTCACCAAGCCGACACAGCTTGCGACCAGTGCATCGCTTCACATCGCACTGCTCGAAGTCCCACATGCGGAGGCTGACGCCTATCGAGCGCCTCCCCTCTTCCCCGCGGCCGACCACGCCGGAACCTTCGGCCTCTCGCTCTCGATCGATCACCTCGCGCGCACCGTGCCTTCGTCCATCATGCGGCGGATGGTGGTGTTGAGCCTTTGGCCTGCCTCCACCGCGGCCGCCGCTGCCACCGCTGCCACCGCTGCCGCCACCACGGCCTTTGCCCTTTCCCCTCTTTCCCCCACCCTTACCCTTGAGTGGTCGGTCACGCTCCATCGCGGGTGCTTAGGCGCAACGCTTCCGCTTTTCTGCTGCTGCTTGCGGCTTGCTTGATACGAGATGATGACGGTGTACCAGAAACTATTCAGAGCATTTACCCAAGTAGGGGAGCGTTGCTTATCATCCCCTGCGGAGGATAATTTGACCAATCACAGAGCTTGGCGCCAAGAAGCCGTTGTAATTTTCTTCTTCTGGTGGGCAGAGTGCGTGACCTCTGCTGCTGCTTCCCCCAGCTTCCCCTACCCTGCTCACTCTCCTCTTTTGCCTCTCTCCTCCTACCACACCCCAGACGCCGCTGCACCTGATCACCCGCAGTCCCATCGCGTATAGGAAGCAAAAGAGAGCGAGTATAAACTCAGACTTTAGAGAGACCTTCGGCATCGGTACCGTTGCTCGAGTTCGCCATAACCATGATGAACACCAGCAGCAGCAGCAGCAGCGCCAACAACCGCATGGCTGCTACCTGCGCCACCGAGATCGCCGACTACGAGTCCGCCATGTCCTTCGACGCTCCGCTCAGCACCTCCGTCATGCCCCGGTGGCAGCGCAAGCAGCTCCAGCAGCAGCAACAGCAGCAGAAGGACGCAGCGGCATCAGCGGCGGCAACACCATCAGCTTCCACTTCCTCCGCCGCCTGCGCATCATCTTGTTCTTCGCCCGCGACTGGCCCCTCATGCATGAACGGGTCGGGGGCAGGAGAAAGGAGAGATCGCTTCATCTCCGCCCGCTCCTCCATGTGCATGGACAGGTCCAGCTACCTCATGAGCAAGGAGAACGAGTGCGACGCCGCGGCAGGAGCATCATCCGGTGGCGGGTCGGCGTCCGGGTCCTCCTCGGGCGGCGGGGCGCCGATATTCAAGAAGGCTCTCGAGACCAACCTCCTGGGAGCCCCCTCCGCCAGCGCCTCCAACTACCGCGTCCTGGCCTTGAGCAGCAAGGCTCCCGAGCCGGAGCAGGGCTACCAGAACGGCCTCAAGGTGCTCTACAGCCACAACAACGGCCGCTCCGCGGTCCCCACCGCTCGACCGACCCGCCACATCCCTTCGGCCCCCGTGCGCATCCTCGACGCCCCCGACCTCCTCGACGACTTCTACCTGAACCTGCTCTCCTGGGGCTCGAACGACGTCCTCGCCGTCGCCCTGGGGCAGTGCGTCTACCTCTGGAACGCGAAGAGCGGCGACATCACCGAGCTTCTCAGCTTGGAAGACGAGGACTACGTGTCCTCCGTCTCCTGGACCGCGAGCGGGACCCACGTTGCGGTGGGCACGGCGAGCGGCGAGACCCAGTTCTGGGACTCCACCGCGCTCACCAAGCTCCGCACCATGGACGGGCACACCGGGCGGGTCGGCGCCCTCGCCTGGAACGAGCACGTGGTGACCTCGGGGTCTCGGGACACCACCGCCGTGCACCACGACCTCCGGGCCCAGCGCCACGCGGTGGGCACCCTCCGCGGGCACACCCAGGAGGTCTGCGGGCTGAGCTGGTCCCCGGACGGGAGCACCCTTGCCTCGGGAGGCAACGACAACACCTGCTGCCTCTGGGATGCGTCGGTGGGGCAGGGCAGGCAGTCGACGGCTGCCCCCCGGTTCACCCTGACGGAGCACCAGGCGGCCGTGAAAGCGCTCGCGTGGTGCCCCTTCGAGCGCAACACCCTGGCCACCGGGGGAGGGTCCGCGGACAGGTGCATCAAGACCTGGAACGCCCAGACGGGGTCGCTGCTGAACAGCATCGACACCGGCAGCCAGGTCCTGTCGCTGCTCTGGTCGAAGACCGAGAAGGAGCTTCTCTCGAGCCACGGCTTCGCCGAGAACCAGCTGTGCTTGTGGAAGTACCCGTCGATGGTGAAGACCAAGGAGCTCACGGGACACACCTCCCGCGTCCTCTTCACGGCAGCTTCTCCCGACGGGCGCACCGTCGTCTCCGGTGCGGCGGACGAGACTCTTCGCTTCTGGGACGTGTTCGCGCCGCCCTCCAAGTCCGAGGGCAGCTCGGCGGGGGGCGGGGGGCACGCCAGCAAGATGTTTGTGTCCAGCCTCAGGTGAGTATGGCGCGGTTGACACGCGGTGTGTTGATCTTGTTTCGGCTCCGGTCCCGTGGTATTTCTCGTTTTTTTGTTTTTGCGCCTGCTCCGGTTACCTTGTGCGCCGCTGCGTCTTGTATATTTGTGACGACGCGCGTGGATTGCCGAAGTGTGTTTCTCGAGTTTTTCGTTTTGTGTTTGTGTTGTGTACCACCAGTATGCACCTGTTTTCGCGCGATCGACGACCACGTCCGAAATCACTTGTTATTAGTCTACTGCTGCTGTTGCTACTGTTTGCGCGCGTCTTGTTCGCTCCGTTGTTTTGTCTCTTCCGCGTTTTGTTCTGATTGCGGGGGGTTTCTTCGCTCTGTTGGCGTTCTTGCTGTGTTCCGCGTTGAATTGGAATTATTGTCATCCGGTGTGGTGTTGTCCTGTGCAGGTAGCGTGCGCGCGCGGCGTTTTGTAGCTGCTTTCCGGCCAGGTGCTTTTCCGCGAGCACCTGGCCACCCCCCCAAATGACAACGAAGAAATTGTGCAAGGCGGTCCGGCACGATGGGTCTGTGTCTTTAGACACAACCATTTTGAGCCTCCCCCGCCGACTTTTTTTTTCCTATTTTCCTTTTTTTTTCGCTCTCTCATGTACGAGTACTACTGTTGTACTCTCATGCACGAGTATTACTCTCATGTACGAGTACTGTTTTTCCTGTTGTTTTCGTGCTGGCATGGACTGCTGGCGATTCTTGCCCGCATGCCAGCACTATTTATGAGTGATGTTTGCCGTGTGCGGGTTTGGTTTTTGCCATTTTTTTCTTATTTTGTCGCACTTAAAACGCGACAATTTTACTTAACATACCAGTATTAATGTAGCTGGTGTGTACGAGCATGCACGATTTGGCGCGACCGTAGTCATAAGTACGAGTACTACACCCTTTCTGCTTCTTATAATATATGTTCCAGTGTCTGCTTCCTATACAAGGTTGTTTTTAGACATGGCACATACATCCGTGCCACTAAAAGTACGTGTACGTACATATAAGTACGTAGTCTTGCACAGCAGCAGTAGTACGTACAAACCTGGTACCTGTACGAGTAGGTATATACATGTTTTGGTTGTTTTTGTTGATTGGGTTTTGGTGTAGCAACCGCGCTACGCGTCTGATCAATGCCACGTATAATACCAGTTTAAGTACAGCAGTAGGTACGACAAGTACCATATTCCTTTCCTTGTATTTTTTCTTTGCCCGCGGCTCTATTAATTTTAGAAGGCTTGTCGGTGCGTTGTCTGTCGGTCGCCGCTGCTCGTATGGTATGATACAGCTTTTGTGTTCGTTTGACCCGGCTTTTTTCTGTCGACTGCTGCAAAGAATAGAAGAGCCCACTTTTGTGCGCTTTGACCCGGCTTTTTTCTGCGAAGAATAGAAGAGCCCACTTTTTCGCGAGGGGAAGCTCGAGCCCGATATGAATCCCGGACACCCACGACAGGAGCAGCAATCCGTTCTGGGGCTCCCTAGGTGTTGAAATGAAGAACGGCCAGACGGCCTTGCCATACGGAGACGCTTCCTCAATACCTAGGATGCTCCTGAACCAGTTGCTGCCTGCGCCTGTGGTGGGTGAGTGGGGTGCTGTACGAGGTTTCGGTTAGGATTTTCCTGTAAAATATTTGGGGTGGGTTGGGGTTTGCGCGACTGCTCAGTGATTACGTGACTTGTGATACTGCTCTGTTGTCTGTTGCACATATTTTCGTCATATATGTACATACCAGTTGTCTATTCCATCCAATATTATTGTATTTGTATCTGCCGCGGGTTTCCCTATCCCCCTGTCTGGCTGAAAAAGGGGGGGGGGTAAGCCCTCGTACTGGCATATACAACGTGTGCACATATTATATATATGCCTGGATATATTCATGTGCTGTTATGTACATACAGACTCGTGCATAAACCTCAAGTTATTTTTTGTAGTAAAAGTATGATATCAGTGCAGTACTATAGCACCCGCTGGGGCAGGAGAGAGCGGGGCCCAACCCCGTGGCCCCGCCCACCCTTCTTAAATACGCCAATCAAGCAAGATTAAAATCGTGACGTTTTGGAACTCGGCGCAACTATCCCTTGGCGCCTGGGTTTTCGGAGCGCCGCACAAACGTTCGCCGCCTTATTTATGTTTTTCTACTTGTTGTATATACGTGTACTCGTACGGTTTTTTTTTTTCATCAAGCATCTTTTCACCCGGCCCAGGCCCCCTTCCTTTAATTGGCACCCTTGAAGCGCGCTGCTGCTGCTGCTTTCTCGTGGCACACATGCTTCCTTGCCGTATTTTCTGTTTACATCTATATCTGTGGCGGAGTGTTTATATTTATGCCGTGTGCGCCACTCGAAGGACACTCAAATAATTTTCCTTTGCGGTGTGTGTACCCTCTGCTGTATTTCCCTTTGTTGCGGTGTGTACCTTTGTACCTCTTGTGTTGTCTCTGTCTCGCAGCTTGTCTTCCTATGACCAGAGAGCTTGTGCCATTTCTTTAGGATAAAGTACTTTTTTTATGAGATATAAGGACGGACATTGTAGAATTCGTTTTTTTATTTGACTTTTTCTTCTTATTTTTTGGTTCGGCTCGTGTCGTTGTATTCTCGTACCCAGTACGTTAAGCATTTCACTTGCTTTATGTAAGGGAGTTGCACTCCTATATTAATTTGCGTTTTTTTTGTTTTGGTTTTTCTCTTTTTCACAGTCTGTGACCACAGAATTTGTATCTCTCTAGGATTGGGAATCAGGACAGGCACTGGGTGTACGACGTGGTTGAGTAGAAAGAACGGGTTTAATGTGAAGACAAAAACAACAATCGTAGCGAGCTTGCTTGTAAGGCTAATAATGATCAGCGCAAACAGTAATAATCGATGTAATGACATAAAAATATAATATTTATTAATAGTAACCACCGAAAAAGAAATACTGGTCTCTCAAATGATACTGAAATAACGTCACACACTAATTCCAAGTAGCATGCCTTGAAAAAACAAAGGCTGCAGTGTTGAACCATTATTGTTTCTACATGCACTATTAATAGTAGACATCCAGCCCACCCCAGTTTGCTTGCTGATTCTTCATCCTTCAGAGATACATTTGTCACAAACTAGGACCCAGAAGATGCCATTAAAGAGTAGCATATCGTAAACGCAGCAAGAAGAGTAGACATTGTAACTCCATACCAACGTACTGGATACGACAAAAAAAGCACAACATATACGAGCTGGGCCAGCCAAGAAACTTACAAAGCTTCCTAAAGTCGTATCTCGTGAACCACTGCGAATTAGGCTACAAAAAATTGAAGCGCCAACCCTGACATACCAGTGCTTGTGC
>MEHQ01002716.1:49488-67617 GCA_008828725.1 Saccharina japonica
TAGATATGGTTGCCGCTGCTGCTGTACAGGTGCGGGTGGGGAGATGTGCGACGAGATGACACGGCCGCACAGCAGTAGCGCTTGCCATTCAAACAAACACCAAAGCACAGGGAGACCTTTCAAGAGGCTCACGAGGTGCCTGCCTACAGCAGTTGCTTTATGGATAAGGCCTTCTACATCATTTTACGTAGCAGACAACAGTTCAGCGCAACGGGACGTTACATAACGAGCTTGATCAGAGTCAAGGTTGTGCCTTGGATGTTGCTTGCCAATGTTTTGCTTTACACCGTACCAGGTATCGACCTCAACCTCATGGTTGGAATCAGGGCACTTTTTAGCAGGAATGCCCGTCAAAAACTACCCGTACCTACTTCTGAGATAACATATACCTGGCACCTGGTACAATGTATGGGCATCACATCTTTATTTTCATGTGCACCGTTGCCTCTTTACGCTTCTCAGGCACCCGGGAGCTCAGCACTGGAAAAGCCAGACAGGCAGGCAGGAGAAGGCTCGGAAAAACATGAACACAACGGTACTGATTCAACCGGGTACCTGGTACCTCGTATATATACCAATTGCCAGGTACCAGTACCGAACACCTGGGGCAGTCGTGGTCCCACATAAATGCGGTCCCTTTGAGTGCGGGGTTCAACTTAAGCGCGGTGAAAATATCTTGTCGCCACTTCATGCCACAATAGTGCGGCTGCCGCACTTATGTGCGACCGGTCCCGCTTTAGAGCGGTTACCGCTCTACTTTAGTGCGGTTACCGCTCTAAAGCGGGACCTTCACGCCTCTCCACACCACTGCGAGCAGAACAGCAGCAGCAGCATCACCACCACCAGCTCACACAGGACAGTAGGTTCTCAGCTGGCTGTAGCCTCACCGCGCGAGTAGTAAAAACCGCGCAAGATGCCATGTGCGGCAGGAGAACTAACTGTGCCCTATTCAAGACCTCACGCCAAAGGCTCCTGACGGCCAAAAAATGTCGCGGAGGATGTGGCGGCCGCCTTCATCGCATTTGCGGGGCAATGTAGGATACAGACTTAGAGCCATTCTTATCGGAGCCATGAATTCTAACCCACAACTGACTGTACCAAATACCAGAGGCACTTCCTGACAGAGAGTTTGTCCCCAAAATGCGAAAATGCTGGTGCAGTTCCAAGGTATACCTCGTAGACAAGTTACTTGCGGTCTAGCCGTGGTCCCACTTTAGTGCGGTGGGTAGTGTATACCTACTGCTGTGTACTGCTGTAGGTATACGCGTATACGTATCGTAATATTAGCAGGAGGATTAATCACATGCTTTCTCGACGACACCATCTACCTTTGACTGCACTACAGCTTGCTGGCTAAACTCCTCATGCGCTCCCGAACTCCCCAATGTCTGCCTGCCGCGCTGGTTTGGAAGCATAGCCGTTGAGAAACGACACCCTGGCGTTCTGCAGATAGTATGCGGCCTCGTCATTGTTACACGACTCCGCAAAACTCTCGAGGGAACCAACCGAATTGCGACGAAACTTGCTCGTAAAGACGGCGGCGCAGCGATGCCCCCGACCCCCGCCCCCACTCTCATCGCCTGTCCTCGCTCTGAGTTGTGGCCGCCAGGGGCCTTTGGCGTGACATCTTGAAGATGGCACAGCAGTGCCTCTGCCGCACATGACATGTTGCGTGGTCGTACTGCTCGTGCGGTGAGGCTATTTATAGACAGCTGAGCACCTGCTGTCTTGTGTGTGGTGGTACTGCTGCTGCTGCTGCTGTTCTGTACGCAGCGATGTGGAGACGTTAGGGTCCTGCTTTAGTGCGGTTGCCGCACTAAAGTGGGACCGCGCACTGCTGTTCCTTGGTATACATGTACACATACCTGTGATATGAATTGGTCGACCGCGTCCTTTAAGTCACCGCGAATCGCGTGCCCGATGAAGCGTGGCCTCTCCCCCGTCTGCGTCATCTTCCTGTGCGCGGCCGTGATCTTGCCCCCGATAGAGCTATATTTGGACTTCTCGGCGACGGTCCTGGCACCTTCTTCAATGACAAGCTTTTTGGATTTTTCGACCCTCGGTTGCCCTCCGGCCCTGCTGCCGCGGCCTTTTCCCTCCATTGCATCCAATGATCTGTGTGCGTTGGCACCACGGCCACTGTCACTAGGGACGGGTCGCACCAGAGGTACGAAAGCACTAGCACAAGTAGCAGTGCAGCAGTCGTCCACTACACTTGCTGCTGCTGATATGCGAAGGCAGCGAGATGTTTGAATATGTTGGTTTTGTATAGAACTGGGAGGCATTCCGTATGAGCTATTCACCCCCGTCCCGCTCAACAGAGCCGAGTTTCAAGTTCCAAACCTCTCAAGCCTTGTACAAGCAGTCCTCTTGGATCACCAATCGTCACGTCTGGGATCACTGTCCACTGCATACCAACTTGCCGCGTGTCTCGTTGTCAACAGGAGAGTGGCAACGTGACAAACCTAAACACGCCTATGAAGTCTGTTGAATGTAATACGTACATTGTACGACTCGTATGACGTGTATGTGCTTCCCCGTGCATACCAGGTATGCGCGTAAGTACTGGGAGACGTACTGGTAAGTGTGGATAGAACAGCTACATACAGCAGCAGTAGCAGCAGCGTGACTTCTCCAGAAACGGTGCCGTATGATAGAGGTAAATACATAGAAAGGGACCCACCGAGCAAGCTTACATACCGGTATATACTAAGTAGCTGTGCAACAAGAGACCGTAAGGGCCATTCCTAACGAACAAAAAAAAAAATATCACGAAACGTGACGAAAAAGCACCAATTTTCGTTAGGAAAGAAACATCACGAATCGTGATATTTTGTCATGCCAAAACGTCACGAATCGTGATTTTTTTTTGTTCGTTAGGAATGGCCCTAAGCAAAGCGTTTGCCTTCAGAATACGTATGATACGTATAGGAAAAACCAGAATCATCGCACTGCTTGATACCAGGTACCTGGTGCATCAGTACCAGAGGGCGCAAACTTGATATTCAACGAGGGTAAATGACAACTCATGGACAACATCAATCGAGGTTGCATCTACTGTACATATCTAACGTGGAATCATTCATCTGCCGACGCACGCAAAAGAACAGGCGAGCTTTTCCACTGGAGACTGTGAGTGAGTATAGGTACTGCTGTAGCATGTTTCTGGAATCTGGAGTGATCCCGCTTTCTCGCGAAGGAGTCGCAATGCGTTTGGGAGAGGGGGGGGGTGGACACGGCTCCAAAAATCGTCGGCTGCACTTGATGCGTGATACCATACCTGATACTGGTGTAAAATACCGTATGACAAGGTGGAAATGTTGGAAGGGGTAGCAACGCACATCACCACGTCGTTTGTCTTTATGTTCTGACGTATGACGAGTACATCGTTCGCTCGTTGAGTGAAGCAAGGGGTTCTCGCTTCCGTGCAAGCAGGAATTCACAGGCAATATAAGGTGCAAAGGGGTTGCCACATAAAGGGGGGGGGGGCGAGTGGACAGAGCGTGGCCACCAACAGCGTGGGACTCCCGTGGCAGAGACAATTAAAGCTTGATTTGGCTGTTGCCGAGCCACTCTCCGGGGGGGAGTGGACAGGAGCGTGGCCACCAGCAGCGTGGGATTCCCGTGGCAGAGACAAAGCTTTCACTTTACAAGGCTGTTGCCGAGCCACTCTCCGGCAAAAAAATGCCGGGTTGAACCGGCGGTGCACATAGCCTGGAAGTTTCCACAGGACTACAATGATAACGTGGGCAAGGCAACACACTTGCCCGCAGGCCGCAGGCGCCGTCATCAGAAGAAGCAGAAACGCGGTAAGTATACACTACAGCAGTAGTCTATGTATTTAATATCTGGTAAAAATTACAGAAGTACTGTTCATATTATACTGTGTACATTCGTGCCAGACTGGCAAGAACCCCATACATATAGCGGGCGTTACTATATCTCCCTTTTGTCGGATGACGTCTGCGTCGAAATTCTCCCATCGCCCTTGTCTTCCTCCGCAAGAAGCACACAAGCACACACGCAAAGGACGGCGCAAGACGCCACGGGCGAGTCGTCGCTGACGATTCACGCCTTCCGGACGAAACCCCCGACAGCAAGGAAAACAAAAACCAAGAAGATAATAAGAACCACCACATGGGAAGACGACGAAGCCGGGACGAAGTCACCGGGGGCCCTCGCCCGCACTTTGCCCGTGCATCCCTTCCTTCGTCCCGCCTATGCCTTCTATTCGCGGGAACTCCACTCTCTCGGCCAGAGAGTTCTGCGAACCAGGGGACGAAGGGACGGGATGCGCACAGCGCATAGGGGGGGGGGTTCTCGTTTTAAAAAGGGGATGCACGCCGGTACAGAAGTGGTATATACCACCAGTGCTGGCGAGCTTTCGCGCGACACATGCCGGCAACTGAACACTCCAAGGCGGAGACAACAACAACAACAACAACAACAACAACAACAACAACAACAACAATTCCTGTATATCGTGTGTTCCGGAGGTGGCGCTACAGTAGCTAGTATACATACAATAACAAAACAACAAGACCAACAACATCATCAACGTCATCAACAAGACCAACAAGACGAACAACATCATCAACAACATCAACAACATCATCAACAACAACATCAACAACACCAACGCGCCGTCACCGCCGTCACCCCGACACTAGCACCAACACAAAAACCACCACCACCATCAACACCACCATCAACACCAACAACGCGCCCACCTGGGAGTAGACGAGCTGTCGGAGGAGGTCGGTCAGCCACGGCGCCTTCTCCTGCTGCTGGCTCTGCAAAACCGCCGCGTTCAGCCGACCGGCCGCCGCCTGCCGCTGCTCCACGTTCAGCAGCCCCGACAGCGGAGACGACGCTGCATCCTGCGGCCACGCATCGGACAACAAGGTAATAATAAAAAAAAAAACGAGACGGCGGCGGGACATTTTTCATTGGCCACTCCCCCCGTCATGGGGACATTTTCATTGGCCACACCCCCGTCATGGGACGTTTCTTATTGGCCACATCCCTATCACGGGACATTCATCATCGGGAACACCCCCGTCACGAGACGTTTCTCATTGGCCACACCCCCGGTACGGAACACTTCTCATTGGCCACACCCCCCGTTACGGAACGCTTCTCATCGGTCACGCCCCCGTTACGGGACGTTTTCTCATTGGCCACACCTCCGTTTCGGGACGTTTCTCATTGGCCACACCCCCCCCGTCACAGAACGTTTATAATCGGTCATACCCCCGGTAATCGTCCGCTTGTTCCAACGAAGATAACTCCCGAAGTGTGTTTGGATATGCTCTAAATAAACGGCAATCCGTCGTCGAATCAGCCTGCGGGGGACAGAGGGTGATGTCCCCGCTCTTTCCTTTGACCCCTGTTTCTGGCTAATAACTACGCATCTCGTAAGCGATACAATATTGGACGAGATTATCGATCTCACAGCTCAGATGTCTATGAAGCCTTAACAGATACCAGGTATACAATAGGACGCAGCATCTAGGGAAATATATGTATACAATCGCTCCGACAGTTTTGTCGACGGTGTCGCCGACCGTTTCGCCAACGGTTTCGTCGACAATTTCGCCGACGGTTTCACTGACGGTTTCACCGACAGCTTCCCCAACAGTTTGGCCGACAGACAGTTTCACCGATATTTTTGCTGGTAGTTTCACCGACATTCTCGCCGGAGGTTTCTCCGACCGCAGGTTGGACAGCTTATGTAAACGTCCACCTTCTATATACGGCGGGTGTTTCAGAAAAAAACAGTAACCAAAACGTCGCCGCACCTCGAAAGCCAGCAAGGTCACCGCCTCCTCCACTTGACGAAGCGTCACCGGATCCCCCGCGCCCTCCGGAGCGAGGCGCTCCGCCGCGAAGGTGAGTGCCTCGTCCGTCTCCCCCTTCTTCACCAGCTCGAGCAACCGCTGCTTCAGTAGCGTGAAGCGGAGCTCCCTGAGACAGCAAGAATTGAGGCACGGAAAAAAAAATCGGCCAGCACGGGCATCTTCTGTGGGCACTGTCTCATCTCTGGGTACAACGCCGCTTGCGGCGAGCACACACTGCTAGCTGGGGGGTGGGTGGAGGTGACCACATCGCAAGGTCAAAGAGCGAAACCCTCCACACCTTTTGGACAGACAATCGACTCCCATTTCATGATCTAGATCTTGCAAGGCAGATATTTGTTTCCCGATCTCGGTACGATTCAGCTCATGCTGCCGGGTGGGACCCGTATAATCTGCATGATCTACAGAAGTAGCACATGTTTCCTGGGTTGGATCTGTACTATGCAGACCCTGCACAACCTCTCACAACGGCAGGTGAGGAACTAGATCATCTATCTGTAGACAGATAGATCATGATCTGTCCGAGGTGTGAAGTAGTTCGACACACACAGGGTTAAGGGGCAGGAATTAGCCGACGCTTCTCAATATAGGGCTGGGTCGGCATCCGATTCCATCCGGCTGTAGATCCCTCCAGCGTTGTTTCATCGCGCGTGCGTCATAAACAACTCCTCCCACCCCGCCCCTTAAAAATCCCAGGCCTGCGCCTAGGAACGGTCCCAGACCCGACGACTTCTTGCACCCCTTTTCGGCGTCTCCATCTGACGTGTTTTTTTAACCCCCCCGCCCGTCTTCCGACCGATGCAGTAGCCCCCCTCCCGCCCCTCCCAGTGCTGTGAGCCACCGCTTCGCCGTGAAGCAACGTTGTCAACCTTTCGGCACCCCCTAGATCGGGGCATTTTTTCATTCTGGCAAACTCGACGGCTACTGGGGTGAGGCTCAAAAAAGAAGGCGGACCGCAACTCCACACTGGATACCTACCTCCCGTAATGAGCGCCCAACTGTTGGAGGTGTCTCTACCAGGAGTTGGAACGGTGCCCCGTCTCGAAAGGGATGCGTGGTCAATGGTCAAGTGGCTAAGGCAAGCAACAAATGAGTACCCCCCTCCCCCATACGACTACGACTACGGCCGTGCACGACATGAGTACACCCCCCCCCCCCCCGTCCCCCCCCCCCGCTTCCTGCGGCCGCCTGTCTGGCACGTATTCCTCCTCCCCCCCCCCTCCCCGTCGCACCTGTCTCTGTCAAGCATCGTGGGGTCCATCTCATTGGCCAGGCTTATGGCCTCCATGACGTCACCGTTCATCATGGCCTTGTTGTCGATCGGGGGGTAGCAACAACGCGCGAGACAGCGGCGGCGGCCGTGGCGGTGGTGGCGGCAGCGGCGGCGGGGGGACAGCCGAAAAGTGGGGCGGTTAATTGGGGGGGATGACGGGTGTACGTGTACACGGTAAAAAAAAAATGCAACCGTGACGTCAGTGGGTTTCCCCGTAAGGAGGGAGGCGGAGCGGGGAGATAGATAGCAGTAAGTGTCTCAGCAGCAGCCTTGGATCGATCTTGAAGCACATGTCAGTGATAGATATCGAACGAGGATCGAGTGCAATGCGATACCGATAAAGGAAACATCAAATCCATATCAAGTAAACCAGGTATGTACGACTTCGATACAGTAGTAGCAGCAGTCGATACAGTACTCGATATAGCTGTGCTGCTGTAGTCGATACAGCAGGCGTACGTTGAAACGTTTCGCCCAGCACCAGCGTAACAAAACAAAAAAAAACGGAGAACCCCGGGGGGTGGAGGGAAAAACGCCTTCCGAGCAATGTATCGAAAGTTCAATATTTCGATCTAGCGATTATTTAGTTTTAGATACGATATACACAGCAGCATCGAAGCATGCTACGGCAGAGGTTCCACCATGTTTTTTTCTGAGCGTGGAAACTTGAGGAGCTCTACGAGTACCTCAATCCAAAAACTGATTTTGGACGGAAAATAAAAGTGCTATATACATATTATACATATGCGCACCCGATGAACGATGCCATGGCCCAAGTTTAAAAATGAACAAATACGGCAACACAAGAATGAAAGACCGACGAATGGGGTTATTAACCCCTCAAGAACTGGTCCCCACGTATTTGGGGAAAACCTACTTGAAATTAGTGTTGGATGCTTTTTTTCAGTTCTGAATGGGTTAGGGCCCATATTAACGAGCATAAAATAAATTCAATTTGGAAAAAAAAAAATCAAATTCGCTTTTCATTGGTCAACACACGCACCAGCACCAAAGATTAGGATCTTGGGGTATAATCTTGGGTGGTGGTGCGGGTTCTGACCAATGAAAAGCGGATTTTTTTTTTTTTTTTCCAAATTGTTTTTCTTTTCTTCGTTAAAACGGGCCCTTAAGGCTGTTTCTTAAGGAAGTTCGATTTGTTTCAGTTCGATTTGTTTTTTTCAGCCCATTCTTGATGTTTTTGACCGGGAACGCGGGCTAATCGGCCGTGCGCTTCTCGGGAAGAGTGCGCCCAACATCTCAGGGGTTTCCAACGCAAAAATCCGCTTCTCCATCGAAGCATTTTCAAGTTCTTGAGGTATGTGGCATTTCGAATAATATCCAACAAACAACATTCCAGAGGCACAAACTATTCAAATTTTCCGTAATTTCTGACTGGAAAGTACCTTCAAATTGTATTTGATGTCTATTGTTCGATTTGTGAAAATGCTGGATATTTCAAACTGCTTCGATGGAGAAGCGGATTTTTTCGTGGGGTACCTGTGGGATGGTAGAAGAATGCATCCGAGAAGCGCACGACCCTTTCGACGGCGTTCCGGGTCAAAAACATCACTAAATGGCCGAAAAAAACAAATCGAACTGAAACAAATCGAACTTCCTTAAGAAGCAGCCTAAGGAGCCCCGTCATTCAGAAAAAAAAACAGCCGAAATTATGCTACCTCTATCGTATCATAGCACGGTTCCATAGAAAATTCGATGTTTGATATTTCGATGAAACGATACTTTCGACACGATATCCCCCACCACCATCCACATACCTTTCTTATTGCCACCCTCTCCTCGATCGTCCGCAGGTCCACCTTAGGCTCGGTTCCGGATTCGTCGAGGAAGTGAGCCGCGGCGTCCCGGTAGCCCTCCACGATGAGGTAGTTCATCACCAGCTGTTGTTACGACAAGAATAACCGCAAGGTTCAACGTAGAGTTGATGTTGATGTTGCATTCGTGGATTGCTCTTGATTTTGATTGATTGGTGTGTGATAGTTGATGTACAGACGGTAGCATGACAGTTGACACGATGTACGAGTTGATCCCGGGTAGTAATACGCAGTTGATCCTGGTATTAAATACTTGCGGCGACGACTACAGAATTCTTAGATACGTTGATACCTGAATACCAGGATCATGTTGATAGTTGACACGGTGGCGTACGAGTGGATCCCTGGTAATAATACCTGGTACTTGATAACTTGACAACTGGATAACTGGTACGTAGTGGTAGTAGCTTTGATAGCGTCATAGTTTGGTATTACTAGTTTCCGTCCACAAGGCGTGGCGGGGAAACGAAACGTAACGTAACGTGGAGCGTTTTAAACGCTTTATTTACTGCTGCAGTGTCATGACCGGCGTTCGTTATGTTGCAGGACCGGTCGGCACAACACGTTGTGCAGGGCGTGTGTGGTCAATTGCAGCCTTGCACGTCGGCTCAGACTAACCCGACCCCACCCCTAACCCTAACCCGAAACCCTACCCTTGGGGGGGGGCTCAAGGTCGGCAGCAGCAGGGGCAGTCACGCAGCTCCGCCGCGTGTTTTGGTGGCGTTTTCCCAAAAAAACTCCGGGCGGTCGAAAGGCCAGGCCAGCCTCGACCAACAAGGGCCGTTCCTAACGAAAAACAAAAAAAAATCACGATTCATGACTTTTTTGGCATGGCAGAATACTGTATCACGATTCATGATATTCCTTTCCGAACGAAAATGTAGCTGAAAAACGTCATGTTTCGTGATACTTTCAAATTGCCAAAAAGCCAATACTTTCAATCCAAGGGTGTTTGAGGGTGGGGCAAACTCTCGCTGGTAGGTCACGGCCAGGCCGTGCCGAGCCGACCGCGCCCAGCGTGGCCCGTGCTTCAAATCACGGGCCGAGGCCTGACCCGGCCTGCGAGATTCTAACCTCACGCGCCGTCGGCCAGGCCCAGTCCGTGAGATTCCAATGTCACTGACATGCCGTCTGCCCGGCCTGGCCCGTGAGGTTCTCACACTATTTTCGTTTTTTCTTCGCGCTGTGTCTCCTCCTGGAGATTTCGAGGCCACAACGTGCTCGTTAGCCCGCACCCACCAGTGTCTTTGGGTAGCCGCTTGCTGTCCACACTCATCGTACGAAGCAGAGTCTGCCATGCCCCTAATACCGACCTTCGGATACCGTTGGTGCCGCGTGGGTTACATAGGGCCTTGATCAGGCGTATTTCGAGCCACGATATAACGTCAGGAATCGTGATTTTGTTTTCTTTTTGTGATACGAGAGAAAACCTTTAACAGAAAAGGCGTCATGAATTGTGAGGTTTTGATCGTGTATCATCGATATAAAAAATCACGATTCATGACAGCAACCTCGAGAATCGTGTTTTTTTTTGTTCGATAGGAACATTCCTAAGACCCACATCCTGCACAAAGTTTCATGCCGGTCGCTCCTGCACATCGGGCGAGTCGTCATGACCAGGTATTTCATACATAGCATGCCTGTGCTGTATGGGGTGAGGATGGGGGGTGGAAAATCCCGTTTGCCGTGAATTCTGGGAATAACGCCTCTCATCTGGTGTTCGGTTCTCAGGCCGTGTCTTAACTCCATTCGACAGCTTGGAATGGCTGGAACGGAACGAGATTATTCGCGTTCGTTCGTTCCATTCCATGCTGTTTTTGCGGTTTGTGTCCGATCGATTTTTTAGGCACCCGATCCTGGAACAGGCCGCAACAGAAAGTAACCCATGAAATTCGCCTCGGGACTGTGCAGCTGGACTCTAGGACAGGGGTACCGTCACGAGGCAGCGAGTGCTCGTGGTACAGAGGATAGCTTCACACGCAAATAGAGCGCCTGACATGCCTCAGACCAAGCAGAGCTAGCCGTCCAAGTGGCACCCTCGGGACAAACCTAGAAGTTATGATATCGCCGTCGCGGCTCGACTAGGTATCCTGGTGCTTCTGTGAACATCGGTGCAGCGTTTTTGCTAGATATCTATCGTCACAGTCTCATTCGCCACCCGAATTTTTCCCTCGCGAGCTTCCTGTACAGGCCATGGCCGTGTCGCGTGGCTCCTGCCGCAGGCGAGACCTGTGGCGTCTGCAAGTGCCCCATCGCGTGCTCCCATGTCATTTCATTTTGCCCCATGCCCTGGTGGGCCTCCCAGCAAATGTCGCAACCAGTTGCAACACTTCCAGCACCAATCAACTGCCGTAAATCTCGTTCCAAGTGGGCCGTTCGGTCCTGCTGAACAAGGATTACTGTTTTGACAGACACCCTTCCTCTTTACAAATTTACGGACGGGGTGGGAACGCTTGGAATCTGTTCGCATGAATCTTTCTCAATATCCAATCAGCACCACTTTCTCTGGCAAATAATTTTACGTTCGTTCCGTTCCAATGCCCGCGAAGTGCCCTCAGGGCGTGTCTTAACTCCATTCGACAGCTTGGAATGGCTGGAACGGAACGAGACTATTCGCCTTCGTTCGTTCCATTCCATGCTGTTTTTGCGGTTTGTGTCCGATCGATTTTTTAGGCACCCTATCCTGGAACAGGCCGCAACAGAAAGTAACCCATGAAATTTGCCTCGCGACTGTGCAGCTGGACTCTAGGACAGGGGTACCGTCACGTAGGCAGCGAGTGCTCCTGGTACAGAGGATAGCTTCACACGCAAATAGAGCGCCTGGCATGCCTCAGACCAAGCAGTGCTAGCCGTTCAAGTGGCACCCTCGGGACAAACCTAGAAGTTATGATATCGCCGTCGCGGCTCGACTAGGTATCCTGGTGCTTCTGTGAACATCGGTCCAGCGTTTTTGCTAGATATCTATCGCCACAGTCTCGTTCGCCACCCGAATTTTTCCCTCGTGAGCCTCCTGTACAGGCCATGGCCTTATCGCGTGGCTGCTACCGCAGGCGAGACCTGTGGCGTCTGCACGTGCTCCATCGCGTGCTCCCATGTCATCTCATTTTGCTTCATTCCCTGGTGCGCCTCCCAGCAAATGTCGCAACCAGTTGCAACACTTCCAGCACCAATCAACTGCCGTAAATCTCGTTCCAAGTGGGCCGTTCGGTTTTGCTGAAAAAGGATTTTACTGTTTTGAGGGCGTGTCTTAACTTCACTTCGCGGGCATTGGAACGGAACGAACGTAAAATTATTTGCCTGAAAAAGTGGTGCTGATTGGATATTGAGAAACAAGAACACCGAACAGATTCCAAGCGTTCCAAGCTGTCCGTAAATTTGTAAAGAGGAAGCGTATGTGTCAAAACAGTAATCCTTGTTCAGCAGAACCGAACGGCCCACTTGGAACGAGATTTACGGAGGTTGATTGGTGCTGGAATGTTGCAACTGGTTGCGACATTTGCTGGGAGGCCCACGAGGGCATGAGGCAAAATGAGATGACATGGGAGCACGCGATGGAGCACGTGCAGACGCCACAGGTCTCGCCTGCGGTAGGAGTCACGCGATACGGCCATGGCCTGTACAGGAGGCTCACGAGGGAAAAATTCGGGTGGCGAACGAGACTGTGGCCATAGATATCTAGCAAAAACGCTGGACCGATGTTCACAGAAGCACCAGGATACCTCGTCGAGCCGCGACGGCGATATAATAACTTCTAGACTTGTCCCGAGGCTGCCACTTGGACGGCTAGCACTGCTTGGTCTGAGGCATGTCAGGCGCTCTATTTGCGTGTGAAGCTATCCTCTGTACCAGGAGCACTCGCTGCCTACGTGACGGTACCCCTGTCCTAGAGTCCAGCTACACAGTCCCGAGGCAAATTTCATGGGTTACTTTCTGTTGCGGCCTGTTCCAGGATCGGGTGCCTAAAAATTCGATCGGACACAAACAGCAAAAACAGCATGGAATGGAACGAACGAACGCGAATAGTCTCGTTCCGTTCCAGCCATTCCAAGCTATCGAATGAAGTTAAGACACGGCCTGACACATACGCTTCCTCTTTACAATTTTACGGATAGCTTGGAACGCTTGGAATCTGTTCGGTGTTTTTTTTTTCTCAATATCCAATCAGCACCACTTTTTCAGGCAAATAATTTTACGTTCGTTCCGTTCCAATGCCCGCGAAGTGAAGTTAAGACACGCCCTCACAGGTGTCCTTGGCGGGGCGTGTATCAAAAGGTACTCGTGGGGCTTGTCTATTCGCAAGCCGCCTCCAGTTGGCCGCGGTGGCCGCGTCGCTGACCGTGCCGCAGTGCGTGTTTGAAGCTCCTGCCTCGTGATTCGCTTTGATTTTCCCGGAACCAAGGTTCTTTGGCGAGCGTTTTGTTTTTGTTCTCTCCTTCACACGTTCTTCTATGTGACATAGACAACCCTCGGCTGGTGCTATCATATTACGCACTACGTACAGACTCCGAACTCCGAACGAACACGGCCTATGATACGATACGCATCATCCTGAACTTGAAGGAATGAGGTGGCACCTTGACGTAGTAAACGCACGTACGTACATACGCAAATGTTAAAATGACAAGGATTGCTGTGTTGTGTGTTGCTGTTGCTGTGTGCACGGAGCGACACACGCGTTGCACACGCCCATTCCGGTATCATATCATACCAGCGAGGTGTTAGTATTTGCGATTTATGACCAGTTGACAGGAAAGTAACAGTACGTGTACATCTATATGATATGCCATATCCTGCATCCTTCAGACTACGGGCACGTGCAGCCTCTACGAGTACAGCAGTGTATGTATGTAGCAGGTGACAGCAGGAAGCCAGCACTCACCTCGTTCAGGTCTCCCTTCGGAACATCGCACCGCTTCACGCGGAGATCCCACTCGGTAGAGGTGATGAGCTTTGCCGCCCCACCTCCGCCCGAGGATCCTGCTCCTCCTCCTCCTCCCCCTCCTCGCGCCCCCGCACCGTTAGAGCTCGACATATTTCTTCAGCTTCTTGCTGCCAATTGCCTGCGGTGGTGGCGCTCGCTTGCCTCGCCACCCCCCCCGCCCCCCGCCCCCGCCCTCGCGCCGACGGACGTTGATGTTGTAAACTTGCGATTTCCGATTTTCCTAAAGAAAAGTGCAACTTTCACCAAATACTGAAAAACAAGCGCAAGCTCCTCCGCTTTTCGTGGGTGTCCCTACGCCAAACACCCCGCCACCGCTACAGTGCCAGACAGTCGATATTCCAGAGAAAGGAGCCTTGCTACCTGCCTCCCGCTAGACTAAGGTGCTCTCGCGAACCCCGTCCGAAGGGGGAGAAGATTTGTGACATCCCCAGATTCCAGACGGTTTTCGGGAGTTCCATGTGTACATACAAAAAATGTCTATAGAGGAAAAACACAGCAACCATCCCCTGTAAATCCGTCGAACAAGGAAGTAACCAGCAGAGAGCGGGGTTCAAAGGTGCAGACAGGCGACAGACAGCAGTACCATGTGCGACGTTGTGGAGAAGAAGCACGCTGCTGGGTTATGGGCTGCCAGGTCGCGCCAACGCTGCGTCGGCGTGCACCAACCCCAGACTGAGGTTGATCAGTTGGGGCCTAGCACTCCGGTCGTCCCGGAGCGAGCAGAGGCTGAGGGGTTGAGCACGGAGGCTCTGGAGAAGCATCTCTCCACCAACTCAAGGTGGGTGTCTGCTACAAGTCACGGCCATGGCGACTTTTTGTCGGGGGTCGGGAGGAAAGGCTACCGTAGGACGTTGCGTGGTATTTTAGCAGGGATCGTAGGCCATTTTTGAATCTCAGAGGCAACTCGAACTGATGAAGGAACGAACTCGTGGGTCAAACAAAGTACAGCATGCAGCGCTGAGTACAACACGTCGCTTGGTTGTGTACTACAGTAGTACTGCTGCAGCAAATACCGTAGCAACTGCTCTGCTGTGACACTCGGGTCGAGCGCCAGCACAGAGCGTCGGCAAGCAGCGTACGCAGCGTGTACATCCTTTGTCGGCACAGAGAACGATTATCGTAGATGAGATCTTCGGCGCTCAAGTACAGCACCCAACGAACGCCATCGATGCCTTTTCTTCCCTGGTGGCGAGGTACTGGGTACTGGTACCAAATACCAGGTACGACGCGTACCTAATACCAGGTACCTGGTACAGTATCAATTAGTGAACCGAACCTCTGTCCTCTCCTCTTGCTTTCGGCCGCGATCTCCTGGTGCCTGGTGCCGTGTCTCGTAAGTTGTCTTGCCTTGAGCGTTGTCAATCCTACGGGGGTGCGGCAGCAGAGATAACAAAAAGGGACAGCAGCTACTGAATAGTACGAGTAGTACGTACAGTAGTAGTCCTGCCTTGTGCGCGGTGTTTTGCCGGCTGTGTACGAGCGTACCAGGCACCTGGAACACTACTCACTATACTACAACAACCAAACAACACCACCAACAACAACGGCTGTGTACGAGTGTACCCGAGGTACCTGGTACACTACAACAACCAAAAACCAACAACATCAGCACCACCACCACCACCACCACCACCACCACCACCAACAACAACAACAACAACAACAACAACAACAACAACAACAACAACAACAACAGCAGCATACTCGAAGCAGGGCATTGTTGGGAGGACTTACCTTGACGTTTAACGAGTTTAACGAGTATGGCAAGAGTATGGTCCTAAAATACAAAATACCTGGCGCCAGGTACTACAACAGCTCATGTTGTCGGGTGGGACCCGTACAATCTGCATGATCTAAAGATCTACATAGCCCATGTTTACTGGGTTTGGTTCTGTTACTAGGCAGATCCTGCACAACCTCTCACAACGGTAGGCAAGGAACTAGATGGTCTACAGTCAGTAGATCACGATCTATCTGTAGATAATCTAGATCATCGTCTATCTGTAGATGATCTAGATCACGATATATCTGTAGATGACCTAGATCATGATATATCTGTAGATGGTCGAGATTATGATCTGTCTGTAGATGATCTAGATCACGATCTATCTGTAGATGATCTAGATTATGATATGTCTGTAGATGACCTGGATCATGATCTATCTGTAGTTGTTCTAGATCGTGATATATCTGTAGATGATCTATCTGTAGATGATCTATCTGTAGATGATCTATCTGTCCGAGGTGTGAAATCTTTCGTTTTTTCGTGAAAGCGTCGCTTTTGCTTTCCACCTGCCGTTGTGAGAAAGTGTGCGGGATATCTGCACTGCAGTACAGATCCAACCCAGGAAACATGTCATGCCAGATTAGACGGGTTCCACGGCGCAAAATGAGCTAGAATATACAGTATAAACAAGATCGGAACTACTGCTGCTACTGTAGATCTGCCTTGAAAGATCTTGATCATTAAGGGGGAAATCGATTATCTGTCCGAGATGCGAACCGTTTTCCTCCCACAGGTGCATGCTTTCATTTTTTCGCGCATATAATATGTGTAAAAGGGTGCAGCATTACTGCTGTACAGTACGTACTGACTGTAGCATTCCCGGTGGTCCTGTCATTTTTTTACTATTAGTAACTCACGCTCCTCGCGCTTTCAGCGACGTGAGACAAAAAAAAGGCGCAGACAATCGTGTACTTTTTTTTTGGTTTTGAGCACACGGAAATTCGGAACCAGGAGGCTCCCATGCCAGCAAAGAAGAGGTGGCAGTTAACCCACTGCTGCTGTTGAGCCGTATATGACACTTGTCATGCTGGAAAAACAGGGAAAATGCCGTACTCGTACCTGGTACGTACCTGGCACGTTTTATCGTCCTAAAACGCGCACAGAATGCAATAGCAACAACAAAGAGCGTCCCAGTCTGTTGCTCGACGTACAGCATAAACGTAGCACACACAAGGGCGTTCGTTGGTGGGGGTGACAAAGCTGGAGGAGGAAAGTAGCCAGTACCGTACCAGGCCGTACCAGGTGTATATGTACGTACCTGATAGTTGTTGTCGTACTTTTATAGAGTACAACACAACCAACTCGCCGAACACCTCACGGCTCTTCGCGCCTGGTGCAAGATATGTCTGCCTAGTCGGTGAACACCGGACGTGCCCCGTGTCCTGGCATGGCATAGAGGGATGCGAGGGTCTGTGGTCATACGACTACGGCCATGCACGACATGTGTACACCCCTCGGTCATAAGACTACGGCCCTGCATGACATGAGTACCCCCTCCCCCCCCCTCCGCCATACGGTGCTCTGTCTCGAAAGGTATGCGTGGTCACCGTCTGTTGCTGTCTCTGAAAGTGGCCACACCGGAACAACAAACAACTATTACGGGAGACCGTAGTAAATAGGACCAATTATTTGTTAGTGAGAATAGGGAAATATATAGGTTTTGGTGCGTGTCGTAGGTCCTATTTACTATAGGTTCCCCCGTGACACAGTGGTTCGACGCTTGCCACCCACATGCAAGAAAAGTACGCACACGGTGCCGAAGCCCGCCTCACAAGCGGGCGGTTCTTATTAGTAGTAGGGTGCAGCTCGCCCTTCATGCGACTGACTTCGCCCAACAACCTCACGGCGCTTCGCGCCTGGTTGGTGGAATCAACCAATGTTTTGCCTGGTCGGTGAAAACCCGGCGTGCTCCCGTGCCCCGGCATTGTATGTAGGGATGCGAGGGTCTATGGTCGTCACATATACGACTACGGCCATGCATCACAATGAGTACCCCCCCCCTTCCCGCTCCGTCTCGAAAGCGATGCGTGGTCAATGATCAAATGACTAAGGCAAGCAACAAACGAGTACCCCCCCCCCCCCCCCCCCCCCCCCCCCCCCCNAAGGGGAATGATCGTATCACGTAGTGTGTATATGGTAAGGCATCCACGAGGCAGATACGTAGTGATACCCATTGCTGTCTCTGGAAGTGACCACACCAGAAATTAAATCAATTCATTGGAGGCTGTCGTCCATATGCAAGTCCGCTTCACAAGCGGTTCTTAGTAGGATGCAGCTCACCCTCCATGCGACTCGTCCAATACCTCACGGCGCTTCGCGCTTGGTGCAAGCAATGTCTGCCTGGTTGGTGAAAACCCGACGTGCTCCGTCCCGGCATTGTAGGGATGCGAGGGTCTATGGTCATACGACTACGGCCGTGCACGATACGAGTACCCCCC